>JAQGAH010000493.1:0-35842 GCA_034696885.1 Lepidocyrtus paradoxus | reverse complement strand
CTACCAACGAAATTTTTTGCATGGATACTAATACATATGTACTCCATCCACACACAAAATTATATGCTCTCCAGGGTGCGTATGTAGTCGCGGGAAATGAAAGTATTTTGAAACGACAGTATTTAAAAAAAACCTCCTCGTATATGGTGATAATATAGCTAAAAAGATGGAGATTACATTGTATATTGGGCTTTTTGGTATATCTTTTAATTTAAAGTTATGTCAGGTTTTATTCTTTGACCTTTGACCGTCATTTTCAACCCTGGAAACTACCCTTTTTGAAAACTTTTCTTTCAGTGCTTGTAATATCTTGTGATTAGAACAAAACTAAAATATAATTGCACCATTTTGTAGCTCTTGAAATACTCTTTCTGACGGTGTGTTGGTTTTCTAAAATATAGTTTACGTTTACGAGTTATCAGTATGAAAGCGTAGTTCTTCTACTTTGTACCAGGCCCTTAAGTCATTTGCTATCTGTATATGTGTCACTATGTGAAACAATTGGCATTCCATGAGATAAGGGGTGACTGGATATTGCCAATCTTCATACTTGTCTAACCTAGAAGTTCTAGGCTAGAACCCATACCTATCTGTTACCAAAAACAGAAATCGGTTGCTCGAAAAATGACGTGGTCCCTGACGGACATGAGTTCAGTCTCATAATGAAGCATAGATTCATAGTAATGGATCTCTATTGAATAAGTAGACTCAGTAGGATGGAAAGAAAAGTAAACTATTTAAAATTTTGCTTTTGGTAATCTCTGATATATGTATAACCATGGATGGGTTTTGCAAAAGGAGAAAGCACGCACATTTTATTACAATTTAATGATATTGAATACATAACAATAACAAAGGTCGAGTTTTCAATAAGGATGAAAGTGATAGGCCCGGAGCAAGGCCAATAAATTTTTCTGAGACCTATCCATATTTTATACCTAATATGAACCCTGTCAATTCTTGGCAGTCGAAGATGAATCATTTTAAGAACCGGATTAAATACGTGTTTCTACCTAGTCATTTGTCAAAAATGTAGCAAAAAATCCTTTTCATTTTCTTACTAAAACATATCTTATTTACCTCCCCACGTTGTTTATCATTTTCTTTACATATCCGACATGACCATCTTGTCAAAGCAAATGTGACATCGACAATTGTTTTGAAAAATGTCTTTTAAGCGCATGTATACCAATATGCCACAAACCCGATCCCAGTCGAAAAACCCCCTCAACAAAGTTCATGAAAAGGCAGATTTCTCCTAAAGAAAACTTGAATGGATAGGAGAAAGGTGCAATATGATAATTTTTTAAAGGTTTGTGGTGGTATTCACTCACCATCCTCTTTTTTACTTATTCATCCATCCATATTCCATACAAGGAAAATCTTTTCTCTATCAATCCAACTCGTTTTTCTATTCATCCGAATTTATTTTTCAGCGACATTTCATATTTTGGGTGGGAGAGATAGGATTATGCCACACAAACATCAGAGCGGATACAATGCAGCCATATCGCGGAAATAAAATGCAGTTTCAACATTCAACCAGGAAGGGAGCTATTCTTTTTCTTTTCTTTGGTCGAGCGATCATCTTCATAAGACAAGGCATAACAATGACGGGGTGGATATAAATGTTGAAGGAGGGAGGACGTGTATTTATTGGGTGGGTATTATTTTGTATCATGTATTGGAGCCATGTTGTTGTGTCTTGTCAGCAAGATATTTTTTTATGTTAAGTTACTTGTATGACATTTTCGTCCTTTTCCCTTCCACCTTTTTTTATTCATCGACATGACAGGTCGCACGTCTTAAGTGAGAGGGAATATGGGTGTGCTGATATGATATGAAAGTGGTGTGATGTGACCAACTCACTTTGGAGTGGGAAGAATGGTGTGGATTGTGTGGAGGACTGGAAAAATAAAAAAATGATCGGTTTATCACGTCCCTTTCCCCTTTCCATCTGACTTGAGATTTATGGCTGGAGTGAGTGAGTGAAAAAAGGAGGTGAGGAATACTGAAAGGGGATCATGATGATGATGATGATGATAATAATAATGCTGGTTTGCTGAGGGACCTTTTTCCCTGTCTCTGTCTTTTACGGAAAATATAAAAATGCACAAACATGATAATGTTTTATCTTGAGGTATTTTTTTAAAAAGAAACTACGTGAGTATCAACCAGTTTACCCATCATCATCGCGGTTGTCCCTGTGGCCCTTTCTTTTCCGTTTAGTTGAACATGCATGCCGGGGGAGGGAGAGTGCTTTCCATTTTAACACAGAATGTCGCTTTTGAGAGTGCAATGGTCATGGTATGATGCAAACAGTGCAGTCAGGTGCAGGTATTGTGCTGGTGTAGAGTACCTTAATAGAATGCATTCATTTTATTTGCAATAAATAATCCTATAAAAACCAACAGGATGGATGCGCCTCACCACAATGCTTATGCACAATTGATACGTATGACCACTTCAGAATCATACGCCGACCATCACGATGGTCATCCTCACCAGATATAGCAGATATTTTGCAAAACGGGTGTAACAAGAGGGGTTTACCGTTCAAGTAAGGCTACTAAGTATACTACGTACACAACTTACTCGCATTCCTCCCTCAAAAAAAAACGAATTTTTCAATCGGAATTTCTCCAGTTGAAACTCCAGGATAGAGTAATATACGATGAGTGGATATAAAGTGGAATATGTTAAAAGGGAGGAATAAAGATTGCATCAAACTACTACGTAATTGCTCAAATTTCATACAAGTGTTTTACTCTTCCTCTTCCCTCTCCTCCATGATGAGGATGATGGCGATGATCATGATCAGGATGAAAGAATGAGCCTTTGATTTTCCGCTTGAAACAGTTCCAACTATTTCTCCTAGTTTCCACTCTCGTTATTCTATTAGCAAAAAAAAATCAGTTGAAAGGGGAATTTCACAGAGAAAAAAAGTTAGCTCCGTTTTTGTTCCCTCATCCACTTCAGGATAAAAAGTTGCTTGCGTGTGGATGAGTCGGCTTAAAAGCTTACCATTTCATGTGGGCTCGGAGTGGAGTTCCAGAGTTTGTTGGGTGGAAAGAGGGCATCGGATTGAATAAGTTCCTCTGGTCTTGTGGTGCTTGTAGCCCGCCCGAAAGCATTTAAAAAATGGGATTCCTTTCAATCCACGCTGGAGTCCAACTTTGTTCTCGAAATTCGATTGAGAGTTTATAATTAACTCCGATTACGTAAATAATATCAATTAATTCCCTCCAAATCAAAAGACCGGATTTGATTACAGTTTAAATGCTCTTGGATAAGGGAAATCTTCATCATCACATCACCAATCAATATGGTAGGGTAGAGTACTTACCTGACTAGGACAAAAGCAAAAAAGCAAATGTTTTTCAGTTTGAAATACCACCCGGGAGAAAAAAATTGCCTTTGAGTATTTGGGCTTGTCGGCAGTTTTCAAAGGAATTGCTAATTTCCCAAAGCCTCTCCCCTTAATTTCCAGTCTGCCTTCTACAGCAATTAAAATAGTTAAACCATTTATCCCAAGCTGGATCCCTCATACGTCATTCTATTCCTTTATGCGATTTTTTTTCATTCAACTGCTAATTTTTATTTGCTAACTTAAGCTCTCATGTCAGCCTAATTGTAAGGCATTGTAATGACCCCATTTTTACAACGGGTAAACAAGGCCGAGATGTGAGGGAGAAGGGGGGAAATTGGACGATAAAAAATTCATTAAGTAATTACTAGCATGACATGGGACAAAAAGTCCGTGCATGTGAACTTTCTCCTCTGTATTAACTCTGAGGGAAAGGCAATAAAAACTGAAACTTTCTTTTCTTTAGTTATCGCTGTTGTTGAGGTTGCAGAGGAACAGTTGGGAAGACTTGTAAGATCATGCTCCACTACTCCAATTATTTTCCATTTCACTTCTCCCCATATGTCTGTCTCGTCATTTTTTTTCGTTTTTATCCGTTTTTTTATATTTTTGCTCATTTTATTACAATCCAAATTAAGAAGAAGAAGAAAAAACAGATATGAGATATGTCAGTAGTAAAGATGACGAAGCTTTTTTTATAGTGGAATATTTAACGTTTTGTATTCTACAGAGCTCCCAGATTGTAATACGTTTGAAAATCCGTCTCCGTTCATTAACAGAGTTATCATCCTAATCTCAGCATTATTATTCATAATGATTAGACAGAAGACGCCAAACTCTGGTAGGAAAGCTGGCGCACGCATATTTTTTTTATAATATGGCTAGGGAAAGTTTTCTTTTGAACAAAAAATATGTATTCCTGGCTACACGCCGGATTAGCGACAGATGTGGGGCGGCACAAGCTAAAGTTTTTTTCCCCCTATAGATGCGAAATGGAAAGGGAGTGAGAAAGTGAACATCTAATAATGCGATTTTAAATAAGAATCACCGTCATTATCATCGTTGACGTTTTGGTCCCCTTCCTCCATCCCAGATTAAAAGTTGTTCGGAAGAAGAACAACAACAGGAGCAACAAAACAGACAACAAACAAGAAACAAGATGAGCCAAACCGGGGAAGAAGAAAAGTCACAAAAACACAGCCTTCACTCTAGGAAACAGCTCTCCCGACCAAGTCATATAGGAAGGGCCGGAGGAAGAAGTAAAAAAAAGTTAGTACTGCTATGTTTTCCCTCCTTTCTTGGCTAAATACATGCCGACATGGTTGGAAAAGCCGTGGAAAAACTTTTTCCCGTATAACTACACGGCCCTACATTTTAGCAAGCCATGTCGAGCGTGGAGTGAAAGTAAAAGGGTAAAAGTTATCTAGTCAAAGGAAAAATTATGCATAAATATAAAACAAGTTTTTCATAAAAAACGGTAAATATTTACTAAGAGCCATTATGTTACAAGGATGATCATCCTGACGAGACATACGCATTTCCTTTGGAGAGCCAAAACGGACACATGAAAGGGAAAAGAGCCAACGCGACAAGTTTTCTCAACTCATCTTAGCCTGGCTCCGCTACATATGCTAAAAGCCATGGAATTTGCATGAGCGAATGGACCATAATACTTTGTCGGATTGTACTCCAGTGCTGCATCATTATTAAATAGTAATAGGGGGAAGAAGCCTCTTGGATATATGGGATGGATGGGGAGATCAGAAAATAATAGGGAAGGGCAAAAGACTCTCCTTTCTCTCCAGCTATTATTGCTGGGAATGCAATCCTGCTTGGAGAGAGTGCTGAAAACGCAACAGTCTGCTAATGGCTAAAGATGACGATGAGCTCCAGCCCCTCCACTTCCCTTTGGTCTTGGAAGGAAAATATTTATACTTGTCTCCATTCTCATTCCCCCACTGTTGTTAATTTCATAAATGGAGATGGGGCTGGAGATAAGAATAATAACAGAAATATTTTTGGAGCAGAGAAACTACTTTCTGAAGACTGGAGCACGGTCAATACTGCCTTCCACTTTGGGTGGATGGGCAGTGAGTGAATTATGGAAAAAAAGATGGGATGGGAAGCAACTTTGGAGTTATCTGTTGGTTCTCGTCCAGCGGCTTTTGCCTCCCTCTCCATTTTAATTTATTAGCATAACCTCGTCATTTTAAATATTTTATGATGAGAGCGGAAGGAAATGAGACGATTGTAAAGGGGATCAAGCCAAAGCCGGGTGACGACGGTATGGTGACTGACTGCACTTGGTTTTGGTTTCATCACTTTTGTCTCGTCTGAGTAGGGGACCGGACCGACCTCATTTTAATTTCACCTTGTCCAATCTCCTCACAACTGAAGCTTCACTTTTTTTAACTTTCATTTTTAAAAAGTCCATCTAAATTGATGAGACGGGGATATTCCTTCCCAACTACTAATGCGAGGCCCCAAACCAGTGATAAGATTACAAGCAATTTATTTACTTTTTCATCCAAATAGTTACTCACCCTTAACCTTTTGCCCCTGCAGTTTGAAAAAAAATGGCTAAAGTATTATAATAATCTCATTATTATGGTAACTTTATTATTGTTGGGTTGTCTTCCTGGATTTATTATAACTGTATTTTGTAATGTTCTTATTTTTTTTGCTCATCAACATTGATACTGTTCCATCCTTTTTTGCCTAATAATATTACCATGTCGAGCCTAAGTATATAGAACTTTGCCAAGGCTGTCCATGAATACCTTGGCCAGTTTCCCCCTCCTCTTTGTCCAGAATTAACTTTCACCGTCTTTTGTCAAAATTAACAGAACTTGGAGGAAGGGAAGGAGGAGGATGAAAGGGAACGAAAGAAAATTAGAAGAGGAAGGAAGTAAACAGGAAAATATGGGGTTTTCCCTTTGACTCTCGTCCCTCTTTCTCTTCCTTACTTAATTTTACAATTTCTCCTCCAGGTTGGCTACAGCTATGCCGTCAGCGCCCACTGTCTGGCAGATTATACCACATCCACATCTTGCTGAAGATTTTCTGGAGAGAAGGCTAATACTAATATCATCCTTTTCTCCCTCCCGCTCCCTCCTTATTTAAAGTGGAGCTCTCCAACAAGAATAATAATATTGATATTTGGAAGCTCCCGCTCTCCCTGTCAGCAATCCAGGCTCTTTCTCCGTCCTTCTTTTCCCTGTCCTTTTTTTAAAACCAGGGCTTCTCATCTCAGTAACGAGAGTGGAGGAGGGAGACCAGGATAAAGAGATGAGAATGGAAAGGGAGACCATCACCAGGAGAAAATCTAATGAATCAAGCCTTTGTTTAACTTTTCCATGAGAGGGAGATAGAAGCTTACATTGGAAGGAGGAGATGAGGAGGAAATTTTCTCTCCTGCTTTTTCCTTAAGTCAGCAGCCATACGTCGTATAATAATATTATAGGCAATAATTGGACCCGTTCCCGTCATCCTCCTCATCCTATCATCCTCCGCTCTGGAATATGTGCCCAGATCCCTTTGTAAAATGGGAGCTAAGCCTTAGCAAGTATTCCAACTGGTGAAAGCATTACTTTTAATAGACATCAAGAGCTGAAAAACCCTATCATCCTTCTATCACAGGGCGAAAATACCGTTCCTCCAGGATCCACATTCCTCCTCTTCTCATCTTCAATAGTATAATTATGAGCGTGTTCTCATACCCATCCGCATCTCCAACAAATAGGGAAGGCTGTAACAACACAAAAATTCTTCTTTTTTTTCGGGATGAGTCTCAGGCAAGATCACAAAATTTGCAAGGCTCAGAGAAAGTAATATTTGACTAGCATTAGGGAAAGCATAACAACATGATTATGTACCTATGCAGCATCATCGTCATCAGAGTCTGGCCCTCCCCTTCTCCTAAATTCCATTCCCTTCAGGCATCCCCTCATCCCAAATGAAAACCCGACCGTATTGTTCTTTTCGGGAAATAATGGATATGATATATTATAGATATGTATATCAGGTTGAGAGGCAACATGCAGACTTTTTTTTCAAATACACTTTTTCTCCACCACTTGGAAAGGATGAGAGCCAGAGTTGTCTACGTCTATTTCGTCAGCTTTCTATCATAACGTGATGATGATTGGGGAAAGCGCCGTAGTATCATTACAAAACAATGGCTTGATCATATCATTCACAGTCAGAGGAGAGAATTTCTCTTCGCCAAAAGAGGAAGTTAGTGTGTGTGTGTGTGCTCAGTCATTGTGTAATTTTACTGGGGCTATCCTACCTCCCTCCATTTCCTTCGGTTTCCCTCCCACAGTATATTCTGCCTCTCTTGTAAATCAATGGAAGGAGAAAGGCACAAGGCTAATTAGCCGTGTGATGGTGGTGGATGTTAAATGTGGAGTCTATCTGGTAGAGGAATGACGATATATCAGCCGTGTGGAGGAAATTGAGAAGAGTTGCTTTACATATGTGAGTAAATCACTGCTTGTTCCAAATTTCACTTGGTCCCTTTCCCCCTTCCTCAGCGAGATTCTTAGGGCTCGTACCTATTTGCAATCATAAGAAAAACATTGGCTTCTTCATTCCTTCAGTTGGCCACGTCTTTTCTCAACTGTCAGAATTAAATCAGCCCTGAAAAATTAAAATAAAGTAAGTAAATGTCTGACCTCCTCAAAAAAGGATCAATCTAGTTTAAAAGAGCGAGATCAAACTCATACGTGACTATCAGTCGACGAGACCAACTTCTTCCCATCCCGCCATATCCGAATGGGAATGTACAGTAATAATAAAAATGGGAGTGGAATAAATTTTGTGCTGATGTTGCGCCTGATATGATGATGATGATGGTGGTGGTGGTGCTATAAGAAAAAAAGCCAGTGCCTGGCAGTTTTCTTTTCTCTCCAGCCCTCTGCTTTAAATAAGTTCTGTGCAGCTTCCCCACAGTTGTTGTTGGCATGGTGATCCCGATGATGATGATGATGGTAATGGGGAAAATGCATGAAATGCTTTTGTGTACTTGTCTACTTAGACTGCTGTATGATGATGATATATTATACCGGGGCTGGAGTAATAGCAGAACGTGGATGGACCTTATAATAGTGGAGAAAGTCGGCGAAAACGGGATCCGGAGAAGTCAACACAAATCCAATAGAAAAGGACTGACTGAGCCTTATTTCCTCTCCATGAGAATATATTGTGCTCTCTCCCTCTTCCTTCTCCACTTGTTTTCTCAACTTACTTCCTCCGCTTTATCCTGCATTTTTTACTTGTCTCGTTCATCTTCTGACGTGCATGATGATGAGATCCTTTTTACACAATGGCAATATATCTGGAGTCCCAGCCAGCCAGCAACAGTGCGGAGGAAAAGACCACTTTCCTGATTTTCGCCCTCTTCATTCTCTCCGCTGTCTGTGGGCTTATTGCTGCTCCACTCACAAGTTTTCACAAAATAAAATATAAGCAAAAAAACTATATATTGGGGGGATAAATGATCGTTCTCGATAATAATCCGCGTGAATGACTGCTGCTTCCTCCTTCCAATAATAACATTCCATTTTTTTAGCTTCTTCAACAAGATCCAACATCATCACCACCCACACGGGAGGAACCACCTAGATCACTTCACGTTCCTCGATCTCCTCCATCTGAAAGTGTAAAAAAAAGGAATCTATTTTTTTAAACGGGACTAACCTGCTATATCTCCATCATCTCTCTTCAAACCTCATCTGAGCTGGAGAGAAGGAAAGAGACAGGCGGGAATACACATTCCTTTTTTCTAGTCAGCCAACTTTCACTCTTCCGATCCCACCACATCATCATATTATATTACCGACTGTTTTCACCCGATCCACAGAGCGCCATTTCACACTAGATCATGTACGACAAGAGGGTAAAAAAACTGACTATTTTTCCCTATTAAAATGCATATATTTTTTCCTCCACTGTGAATACATCCGAGTTTAGCTTCCCGGTCCTTCATCATCACCCCAAAAACCAGCCACTTGACTAGATCACTTTTCATTTACTTTTTTCATCAGTCTTCACCCTTCTCTCCTGGCTGCTTCTTGAAAGAAATGAAATAAGAGTGGAGAATTTTGGATCCAGTTTCCCGTTTTTTTTCTTCTGTGGATATGTAATGTATATAAAATGATATGGTTTGCAGAAAAAACGTGGTCGTATCTCCTCCCAATCTCCTATTCCACTTTATATGTATCCCCTCTCCCTTGTCTAAACTTTTTTTCCCTTCTCTACACCTGATTAGTCCTGTTCAAACAAGATTGTGTAGCCGTCAGGAATGGCTCAACAGGGTTTTCATCATCCTCATCCTTCTCCCCTCCTTCTTTTCTCATTTCTTAAGTTGGCGCTGAAGTGAAAAAAAAGAATAATAATGGGAAGGAGGAAGTGGAGGAAAAAGGCGAGAAAAAAAACCACAGGGAATATGGACGGCCAACGATGTGGCAACACTTTTACTCTCCCAATCCATGGTGCAAAGTTTGAGCATAAACACGAGGAAAAATAATTCCCTTTCCTCTGTTGGATCTCATCTTTCCAGGGAAGGATAAGTAACTGTGAGTGAGAGAGGAAGAGAAAGTGAGTTTAGTGTGTGCATCTGAAGTCTGTCGACCTCAGCAAGTTTTTGCATTAGATGGGAGCATGAGAATAAAAATATATATATGTGTGGGGAAGCAATATAACTATACTGACAAGACAATTGGCTCTTCTTCCTCCATATTATGATCTCTGGGTTGGAGTAGTGGCGGTGCTACTCCTATTGTGTTTTTTTTTCTGGTGAGGATGAGGAGTGAAGACGGAATTGGAGTTGAAGGCTTGGTTTAGTCATGGAAATGACTAAAAATAACTGAACACCATAGCATCGGTAATATCGGGACGGGTGAGTTGGACGGGTGAAAGTAAAGTGGTTTTTATTAAGTACAGAGGATCTTGTGGGTTGATGGTTGATGTGATGTTGGATATTGAAGTGGAAGCTAATATTCTCCTGGTGATCTAACGCAATGGCTATGAAAGGATATGGGGGCCAGACACCAGTCCAGCCGATGAGATGGTTGACTTGATCTGTTGAAATTGGGGATGGCAATGGTGATGCAATGGAAAGCAGTAGAGAAAATCAGAAGGAGGAGGAGGAGCTCTGTGAAGTTAAAACGTTTGAAAAATCCTTTTCCCTTGGGTCACCCCACACATTTTTTTCATAAGGTACAATGGGCTCAAAGAAGAGGAAGGGAAGCGGAGGAATGGAATGGAATGAATTCTTTTTTATGTGTTTTACTCTTTCATATCACATCGATGATGTCCGCTCCTGATTTCTCTGGAATGACCATTGTCCATCCTATCAATGGGGAGTGGAGCTTATGTTGGAGTGGGGGAATTATATGTGGTCAATACAAAGGAAATGGTTTCGACTCGGAGGGGAAAAAAAGTCAAGGGAAACAAGCGGCACGTTCCACGAACACGGAAATAAAATAAATATGTAGGTTTTATATTGGATATAGTTATAAGCGCTTTGGCCATTTTGCCGGAAAGATGGGATGGCGAAAGAAAAACTGGATAAAATGTCTGGATTGGTTATCAACAAGGGACCGAGACGGGGAAAAGAATCAGGGGATGAGCAATAACAAGTTCACAGCTCAAACTTGTTTGAGATTTTTTTTATCTCTGGATATATTTTTTTTGTTTGAATGAATGGATGAATGGAGTGGAGTAGAAGGGAGAAAAAAATATCTCACACTTGTGGTGACGACGATCACAGTAATGTTCCCAGTAGTTTGTCCAAAGTCAGTAGTACTTTCCTCCTTAAGTTTTTTCTTCATCTAAATTCCGAGAACCAAGTTTAGTCTGCTTACTTCCGCTTTCCCCACACAGTTTTTTCCCTTCTGAAGAAGAAATGGGGGAAATAAAACATAGTTTGGCTTTGAAACTACAGCAAAGGGGTTTTTAACAACGGCAATGGTTGGAGTCACTCAAAGGCCGTGATTATTGGGATGCTGATAAAAAAGTCTTTCTACAAGTTTTTCTCCTTTCGTCCATCCATCCATCCATGGAAGTGGGGTTGGTCCCTAAATAAGAACAGGAAACGAGTTGGCGAAGCGTTCAACAAAAAAGGGGAAAAAATTGTTGGATTCACCGGAAGTTGGATGGACGTTGGGGATGCAGCGTAGCAACAGGATTTTCCCATATAGAAAGGCATCAAACCATCTAATTTTTATACAACTTTCCATCTGTCAGAACCATCCAATATCCTGTAACTATGAATTAATCCATGTATAAGCTTTTTTCATCCCATTTCTTTTTTTTTTGGGGGGAAAACAGAACACAGAGTTTGTGACCAACGCAATACAATATATGGTTTCACACCTCCTTCCATATTATTGGCGGTACAAGTGAAGACGCTGATGATGATCTACTTGAGCTGACTCCTTCAAAAATCCTCAACCCTCGACTCACGACTGGGATTGAATTCCGGTGGCAAGAAAGATTCCGAGTCATGCCTTTAGCTCAAGTCCCAATCCACTTCCGGTGACTTTACTTCTTCCAAAAAAGAAGGAAGATGTTCCTATTCATGTTCACACAAACCGGCGCCCCTTCGCTCAGCAAAAACCGGTTCAGGTAAAATATTCTTGGAATGTGAAAGCGCTCGGATGACGTTTGAAGGTTGACCATTGACAACTCATCCATCCAAAAGTATTTATTCTTCACTCCCGCTGCATTTCACCTCCCCCTTGAATTACCGCTTTATACTGGTGAGATGGTGGTGACGTGAGGATGATGATGATGACGCTGTGAGAACACACTCTATTTACAACTTACATAAATTGGACAGTAAAAACCTCTCCACTCATTCCATGCATCTTTCTCTCCTTCCAAGAAAAGGAATTCCGTAAGCTACATGGCTTCACACCTTCAGGGAGCGCAAACCATTTCCATCTAATAAACAATGAAATATGCCCACCTAATAATATAAAAGGAGGTCAGGCCAGCAACAGAAAATATATAAAGACGACAAGCTTGCTTTCCCTCTCCCTCCCCTGTTTATCCACACGAGGATGTAAAAAATGGCCACAGAAAGAAAAAAAGATGATGATGATGAGACTCCGTTACTTGTGGACAGATAGCCTTTTTTCTCTGTCTTCTTCTCCCACTTTGTCTTCCCTTATGGGGAGTGGAAGTGGGGAAGATGGTAAAAGTGAAATAAGAGAAAAACCATGTTCATTTGATAAAACATATATCCAGCTGGAGGAACAAGATGCTCCAAAAAAATAGCCTTAGCTGTCTTCCCTATTTTTTCGCCAGAGGAGGATCATGTGGACATTTGAGAACCCCCGACAAGACAACACTTTTATGGAGAGGTGAAAGTTAAAGAAAGGGACATTACAAGTTTAAAAATAAAGCCACACATGAAAAAATAACCTGCTCCTCACAGGCTCTTTTTCGAACTCCACTTGTTTCTCTCCTGTGGCTCTATACATCCAGCTTAAGTATGGCTGGTGCATTTTCCGTGAGTAAAATATATATATATTCCATTTTTTTGGTTGTTTTTAATACCACCCAACATAAGATAATAATGTCGTCGACCCACACGAACACTGGAAAAGGGGCCTTCATCTTGCTTGGCTGTCCTTCCTTCGCGTGTGTGAGAAAGGGGAAAGCTGTGATGTATCTAAATAAAGAGGAGGACCCATAAGTGCCACATTTGCAGTGAGTTACGTTTAAATTGCCTCGTCTTCCTGGTCATACCATGAGAGAGTTGCTGAATGTTGATGATGATGCCTCCGCAAACTCACCGTTTCCCTCTTCTACCACCAAAGCACTATCATTGTTTGTCTGGGTTGTTGCTGTTGTTTTATGAGAATAAAAAAAGGGGACGACAACCAGGGTGGAAATATTGGTATAAATGAGTTGTCCCCAATCTACCATTTCACTGTTAGGGAGAAAGTACCAGCAGCAGCTCAACTTTGGAGAAAAAACGTATTAAACAAGTAATACTGAACTTGCAATTCTTTTGTTTTTTTAACCGAAGTGAAAACAGCAGTTTACACTGTCCTCACTACAAACATAATATGGGGGGTTGGGGAAGGTACTACTATAGTCTTCCAGTACCAAAATGTACTGACATGTCACCAAAAAACAAAAAAAAAATATAATAAAATACACAGACGAACATGTTTTCTTTTCAGAAGAAAGTTTAAATTCACCTTAAAGAGTGCATTAGCCGAGGGAAGAGATAATTCAAGAACCTTGTTTCCAACATTCTCCTCCAAATTCATTTTCCTCACTTTCTCCTGCACTTTCCCCACCAAATATATTTGTTACAAGAGGAGTAAGCACACAGCCACATCCCTATCCCTATATGAAAGCATATATTATAATAACATTTAAAAATGGGGATGGGAGTCCCAAGAAAACTGGGAAGATGAATGGCTACATCCATATGAGAAAACAAGCTTAAATTCGTGTGAGAAAAAAAAGCATGTTAAGTCCTTCCCCAAATGAGGGAATGGGAAAGCCTGTTAAGTTTTCTTTAAAGCCACAGATTCCTCTTCCCTTTTTTCCAAAAGAACAAAGCCATTTAGAAGGTTTTAGTTAAGTTTGTTTTCCAGGATGAAAGGGAGGGAAAAATCTATCAACAAGAGAGGAAAAAAAGGCAGGAGTCGTATGTGGTGCTGAAAGCAGAAAGCAAGATTCATTTTAGGAGAGTTAATTTTAGACCCTGAAATTATCCCTGTTGCCTATTCCCCCTTTGGTTGACTTGTTAGAAGACCACCCAAGACATGTGTTTATGGCCCGACTCAAAATTGAGTAATATGCAATGGAGAAAAAAAGACTTGTGTACTTTTTCTCATCATTTACTACCTGTCTCCCCGTTTTTTACTACTCACTCACCTTTAACAAGATAATTCCAGAGAGCTTTAATATGATTTTTTCCCTCTTTCAAGCAAACCGGGCGAGACGGCCGACTTGAGCCATGGTTGTTTGCTCAACGTACTTATTCTTTATCTTTAATTTTTTTTCTCCCAAAAATTGTTTGTCTAGTGAAGGGTTAAAGGAGGATAATATGATGTGTTGTTTATTTCAGCTTTTCTTCTTCCCCTTTTTTATTCATTTCACCTTGTTTTTTTAATATCTGGGAAAAGCTCATACTCCATCCTCCTTCCAATCTTTTAAAGTATGTCATGTCATACTACAGCAGCGGAAGATTCGCAATACACAACTACACACATTACTTTTTCCAGGTAAATTAATCACTTCAAAGGAAAAGATGACGAGATGGGAAGGTAAACAATAAAAAACATTTTTTTTCATTTGGCAACAGTTCCTCTAAAAGATAGACGTTCAATACATGTTTCTCCCTAACAAATATGGGCATACATTTTTTAAGACTTGTTTGGTTACTTTCCCTGTCAGGAAACTTTCTCTTGCTTTTGCTACTACATAGGTCAGCCAGCATCTGTTGATTTTCCAAGCGATTTCCTTCTTCCCCCGCAAGAAAAAAAAGTTTCCAATGGATAAAATGTTGGAAACTTTGTTTGAAAATAGGCCCTCTATTTCAGCTCATACTTTATGTATCAAAATTAATAATAAAAAACATGTATTCTTCGAGAATATTGTCTTAATAAACTGGACCACCTGCTTGCTCTTGTACTTTTTTTCATAGTATGGAATGGCCGCATTTACTTTGGTCTGGAGCTGAAGTCTTTGTATGGGAGGACTCCAATTTTCACGGCAGCAACGCACTTTTTTGGCTCTGCTTTTCATCTTTGCATTATCTCACTAACGAAAGTTTAGCTGGATGTATGACTAAGCATTTCAACTTATTTTAGTCCAAAATCTGTATTAGCATAGGGATGAAATGGATGATGAAAAGCAAGTGAAACGCTAGATAATATTATGCGTGTTGCCGACTTCTCTCAAAATTATTGTTGTAGTCCTCCTGTTAACTTTCTCCAACTATAGCAGCGTGACTGCGAGCATGTATTTTTAAGAGATTAGGTATCACTACCTCTTCCCTGTCCATCTGTCCATATACTTGCCCCTCTGTGTTTAAATACAATGTAGAAACTCAAAATTTTATAATTACATCATATTCTCAAAGATGCTACAACAGCTAAAAAATACCAGCAGCAGTAAAAGTGTGCATTAAGCAGGTATAGTTAAGTATGTCGGCATTTGTCAGGTTTCTCCTTTACCTCCAGCTTCGTACGTATTGCTGCTGCATTGCATAAGTACAAAACAGGGCATAGGATTGTCAGTACTGCCGTTAATATAACAACCGGAGCTACACAAACAGCGAAACAATATTCCAGTGTCTTCCCTTCCCATTTTAATAATATATGAAAGGGGATATCATACCTGGCTAAGGACCAAGTGAAAGTAGAGACTAAGCAGGGCACACACGGACCAAACCCAGCCAGGTTTTAGCAGTCGACACGCAAAATAATCCAAAATATTACGAGAGACAGACACAAGTTGAATCATCCCAACGCCTATTCAACAGCACCACATCATCGGCATCAGTTTCCCTAGTTTTGCCCTTATTCCACCTTTCTCCCATGCGGAAAGAATCTTTTTTTTTTTGAAGGAATACGTATATTTCCAAGTGAAAGAGAATAAACAAGGATGATGAGCACGTCTATAAGTATAGTCGTGTTATATAGCGTGTCAAGCCATTGTTCTGCTATAGCTCGGTTTACTTGGCCCAACTTGCATTATCATTTCTTGTTGAGTTGATATCATCCACGGAATTTTTCCTCCCCCTGAATAGCTAGAACAAACGGAATGCTTAGTTTTGTCTATGTAAACATGGAAAGATGAAATAATGTGTTTACCTGCCACCGCCACCAGCATCACCACCACCAAACATCCACCTGCAGAATATGCCTAAGTCCGATATAAGTAAAAGGGGAGAGCCTATACGAGAAAATGCTTTTGAAAAGGTAAAAAGGATTCCTTCCCCTTTTTTTTCTCCTCTGTAGTCTCTCTGGAAGTGGAGGGGGAGACAAATGTGAAACTGTGTGTGGTATAAATACCATCATGCTCATAGATAAAGGCGAGTCGGGAGGATGACTGGGAAGAGGCTTTTTGTTCTTGTATTAATGCGAGGAGGCGTAACAAGGTTGAAAGAGGGAAAGAATTTGAATTTTCTTGTTGGATTACACATCTCTTGGAGCGTCTAGTTGGTTGGAAGAAGGTAGATGAGATGAGATGGGGAGATCAAGTATCACTGGAACGTCTTCAATTTCATCATCATCAGCAACAGCAACCTCCTTCGCCATGATCATTGTAGTCTTCTTTGGAGCAACACAACAATTGCTTTGATCCTCTTGTAGTCCGCGTTCCCTTTTTCGGTTTCATATTCTCATATCGTCAGTTTAAGAGAGAAAAAAATGATTTTTTTTCAGGAGGGAAGAAGAGCAATTGCCTTCACTGTTATTTCTCATAACAAGTGTTTCCTTAAAAAAAAAGGATTTTCAGCTTCCTCCATCTCCTCTCCAGCCCCACACTTGTAAATCTTTCTCCAGCTCTGTCGGAAATGGAACATGGGCTATTATTAGTTGTTAGCCTGAAAATGATGAAAATGATGTGAGGATGGTGATGATGATGAGGAGGATATTCAGGATAAAGATCGTTCCAACATGTGTAATATAGATTTTACGGGGATTCTCTTTTGTTTCTCTATTTCCATCTTGCTCCTCACGCAACGAGTAATAGTTGAGCTATTTTCATCCCACTTTTTTCCCTTTCCTTTCACTACAGGAAACAGATCCGCTTCCACTTATTAAAGTGGAGTGAAGAGAAAGACATAGCGGGAAAGGATGCAGTTTTGTTTTCTGGAGAGTTTCATGCTCGTAATAAAAAATAAAAAAGTGCATTTTTACAACCCAGATGAGAGGGAAGCGGGGGAGTGTGAGGCTATATGAGCTAAAAGAAATAAATAAAACGGGAGGGAAAGGAGAAAAGAAAATCATAAAATGAATTGTTTTCCGTCTTGTTTCACTTTTTTCCTTCTCCCTTCTCACATAGCATAAGCTATTCCGTATGATATGCCCGTATATCATAAAGTTTATGTCTTGCTCAATGAATCTTTTAGTAAATTCATTACACGCAGGCACGCACAAACACAAGGAGGGAGAAAGTGGGAGAAAATGGGCGCCACACATATATAAAAGATGGAACAGCGGAATAAGACTGAGGATGAGAATCGAAGAAACATTTTCACAAGTCGGCAGCCATAGGCACCGACTTTCCAAAGGATCGCGCCACATGTTGTTTAATGCACTTTATCCTCTTCATTCTCTCCCCTTTTTTCCCTTTCAATTTTTTCCTCCTCTCTCCTTACTTCTTTCACTGTATGACTTACTTTCCATTTGGGGCTTGAGCTCCTCCATATAAATTGGATGTAACCTTATATACGGCTCTTTACCCTAATGCTAGTTGTTAACTGCAACTGGTGGTGTGGTGCGGCGGTGGTGGAGTGCACCGTGAAGATGTTAACTTTGTGGAGCGTCACTTTTTCATAAAATGAGCTTTGCAGCTTGCAACATGATGCAATAATATAATTTATGAGTGTTGCAGACATCGCATCCCATATCCAAGCTTAGCTTCCCTCTGCTCCCAGGTCTAGTGCATAATAACGCAGCCCGCATCATATCACCATCACCATATATCAGCATTTCAGCCGTAGCCTATTTATAATGCAGACATTCAACATTTTGGAGCGCGAGGACTCTGCTTGTGTAAATAAGTAAGTGAATATTGAGAAGAGCGGGAGGAGGAGAGAAGGTTTTTAGTAAAAACTGCTCCACCATTTTCTCCCCTCTCATGATTAAGTATCCGCTGGCTTGATAAGGGACATATAAATATTAGCTTTGCTCTTGTCTCACCCAGCCTTATCCTATGGGAGCTGTGGAGCGGGCTGTGTGCGTTTTACGGGAAAATATTTATTATTTATCCATTTATTAATAATAAATATTTGATGTGGGAAGTTGCTCCAAGTTCAGACTCTATATCTTCGTCATTAGTTTAATGTCCACTTTGGATGTTGACACGTGGGAGAAGGCACATAATATTATATTAATATTTAGCCGCGCCTCCACTCCAATCCAATCCAATAGTATTCTCGGAACTAAATCAATTAAAGCTGTGTTAGTCCCCATATCATGCTTCCATTCCATGTAGATATTAAGTGAAAGTAGTTGGAGCATTGTCATCATCATCATATCATAGACATGAAGTCAATTTATCCCCATTAATATCATCATTAGCCCAATAAAGGGAGAGAGAAAAAACTGAGCCAACGGGATTAAATTACTGTTAATATCTATTAAGTGCTGTCAACCCAGGATGTGGATGATGATCTATGTCCCTCTCCAGAAATTTTAGTGAGGGTGGATTTAACACATTGCTTTAATATTATCCTTCCTTGTTTATCTAATGTGATTGTGTCGTGTGGAGACTTCCCTTGTGCCTCGACTAGGACTCTCTCCTCTCCACTCTCATTACGCACTTGATAAATTTCCCATCTCCCCATCCATTGTTTTTGTACTGGAGCGTTGTTATTATTAGCATTTTGTTCGGATCTGATCAGGATGTCATGTCATGTCCTTCCCCCATCATATTTTATATATTGCTCTCCCTCCTCATCCAACTTCCTGTAGGCAGAAGCGTAGACTTGATTGATTCAATAAAAGCGATTTCTATCCTCCTGCTAAGAGGACGCCCGGCTCCTGGTCATCACCATCCTGATATTGGTATAAGCCGGGTTCAACGTAATGCTTACGTTGGATTTTATTCCATTTTCCGATTTTCCTCATCATCTCATCTCATCTCTTCATCGTGTGTGTCCTTCCTCCCGACAGTCAATATTATTCACTTGTGTCACACTCCACTTTTATCGCCAATAACATCATCCCCCCACATTCATTCTCTGGATGCATTCTCTCATCTCATCCCTGACATTACTTATCTCTCTCCCTTGTCATTCCTCCACAGCATAGGAGCAGGTCAGGAGTTTTCCATTTTCCCACAATAAAAAAAGTTCCTTCTCAACTGGAACCTTTTGGAAGTAAAAAAAATTATCGTCTGCAATCGCCCGTTTTTTCATCATCTATTTTTTTTCTCTTCACAACACTTTTAATAAACAACTCATCTCTCCACTACAGCCCCCTACGTTAAAACGTGACAAATAATTTGTTTTCCTGGAAAAAAAATCATCGTCTGAGAGCAAAGCCATGTACTTATGCAGCTGGATGCTGGACTGTTGTTGTTGCTTCTCGGCAGCAACAAAATATACAATAAAGAAAGGCATTAGGAATTCAATCCAGTGCAAAAAAATCTCTCTCCCCATGATGTAGTAACAATGTAGTCATAATTCTCCACTCTACAAAGGATCATCATCACGATCACAGAGGGATATGGTTCATCCCACTACTTTTCATATGGTAATGATGAAACTGTCATAGGCCATCTGGAAGAAAATATATATTAGGTTGGTGCATGTTCCGGGTTGATTGGCTATTCTTCATAATTCCTAGTCCAGTTGACACGTTTCCAATTCAATTCCTTCAGGGTCAATCTTGACAAGGAAAACATGGCACGGAGTCATTCATGATGATGAGTATGGCTTAGGAGGGAGGGGAGGCCGGGAGGGTGACTGTTGAATGTACAAATTTATTTTTCCTCGTCTCTCCTCATCTCTTCCAAACCAATTGAAATACTTATTACACGGAGGAACATGACAGAGGACGGATAATCCTTCTTGGTTGATATTCACATGATAAGGCTGGAAGGAACAGAGGTATGAACGGGAAATGAAATGAGAGGAAACCACCTGCTCCACGCCTTCAAAGAAAGAATAGAAATGAAGAAAGCACTAGCTCCTCTTCCTTCACATTTCCCATTATCCTCTCCCGTCTCATTTATATTTTTGAGAGTGCTAAAAAAACGAGAGGGGAGCAAGCCAGCCTGGAGACGACTCTGGAAAATTATTAAACGCCGAGAAAGCTGATGTTGATGCTCAAGTGGAATGGAAGTCGAAGCATACCACTTGAGCCTTTACGTTTCAAGAGGAGTACGTACCAAAGATTGGACTGCAACGATTATGTAATACAACCAGAGCAACGTTCTCATGCTCCAAGCGATGAGAAAAAAAGGGATGGGGACCGTAATGGAAAATAAATTGTTTACGAAAACGACACCGGCATCAGAAAGAGGGTAATCAGGCTCATTTATTAAAATTCTTCAGTGCCATCACAAGAGCGTTGTCCTCTCTGAACTCGAATGGACAGCATCACCATCTCCACCTCCCATTACACATTCTTTTCATGAAGCCTCCAATAAAGGGAACAATATTAAATGGAAACAAAAATATTTAATTGATTTTTTCTCATAACAGCAACATGTCCACAAGCACGCATATCCATTTCAATCTGTTCTCTCTTGTAATTTTAAACAAACAAAGGCTTTGCAAAAACGTAAGCCAAATGAAATGACAAAAGTAAGTAGTGGATTACACGAAACACACGAACCGGAAAGGATTTACGTTTAAAAAAATAGCTGCAGATTTTTTTCCACCGTAAAATGAAATATGTACTGAGCACATTCACTACATAAAACATTCCATCAGAACTAAATAGCTGGAAAATGTGCATGCGCTGCACATGTTTTAGCCAGTAACGGCTTATACAAGATCATATCATCACATCCTGAATGCTAGAGCCAGACGCTAAACCGCACTCAGAGGCATGCACCCGTCCATTCATCAGTTTGTGGGAAACCGACGAGAAAGTACACACATACCTAATACCTGCTCATTATTGACAGGCTCGTTAAATAATGCAACGAAACAATTTCACATTCCACTTTTTCCCATCCATTTTACCAAGCCGTGGAGTGGAGCTTGTAGTTCCCGATTTTTTTTTCTGAGGGAAAAAGATACATGTTTAGAGTGAATTGGCTGACAAAACAGGATCACAATTTTCTCCAACATGACAAGCAATTTTCTCCCGCATGTCACCAATTAATAGCTTATGTATCATCACATCGGTAATAACTCATCATTATGTTTTTTTAATGCAGTTTTTCTTTTCTTTTTGATCCCGATTGCGTAATACCGCAATAGCCCGAAGTGCGTTCCACCACCTAATTGATTTTTCCCTGATGAAGACCGAACCCGGTAATGCAAAACGTTCTGCCCTACTACTACTCCAAAAAGTGAAGAAATAATGACGAATTACAGTTGAAAATGAAATTCAAACTATAATGCATTGTAATTGAAGTAATAACAGAGAGACTGTTCTAAGGTGTGTGTGCAAAAAACAATTCCATTGCGTAAGTCCGTTTTCGCCAAATAACGAAATTCAGACACATAAGCATAAAATTTACTCTCTCCCACGCAGCCCACATGAACTACAGGCACATGTTTCAGAAAGGGATTTGATTCCACTCTGAAAATATTATTTCATTCGATTCCCCATGCATAATAATATTTTTGCCACACCCATTCAATTTGGGAAGGGAGAGCTAGGGAAAGTATAAAAGTGGTGGAGTTTTTCCCTAGCTCTGTTTTTCAATGGAAAATTGGAGCCCAACTATAAGACTGGGATATAGCAACAAGGGAAAATCCCTTTTCCGTCATCGTCACTCGCACACATCCCCTTTCCTCCTGTGAGCAAACATATATTCACTCATAATCACTAATTCCTCTGTCTGATGTTTATTGCGTGGAGCTTAATATATTATATTGGACTGGGTTCCTTATTATAATGGAGCCTTTATTGTTGCATATTTCCCATTTTTAATATACCGAGGGAGCCCTAAAATCTCGTAAAGCTCACGTGTTTACATTCCCCATACAGGATGCATGTCTACAGCCATTATCATTTATTTGCATTTTACCTTTTACCATTTTATGACGATCATCATCATCATCATCGCGTCCTGATCATGATCTAGCTGACTGCATCCAGCCATGTCATGCCATCATAATCATCGTCGTCCCCATGTCTCGCCAGACAATCGTTAACCCACAAGCTGGGAAATGTTTTTTAATGGAGGAACATGCACCCACTTTTGCAACTCCACCTGTGTGAACTCACCTAAATGGATCTAGCCCAAAAGTGGAGAATATTGGAAAGCCGTCAGAAAAACAGACATATCACCGGAGAAAACGCAGATTGTTTACTGCACTTTAGCTGTCTTAGCTTACCCCACAGAATGTGTCCCAGCCAGTGAAGGTATATGGCACCCAAGGAAAGCAGCATGTGTTGGTTGTTGGCTCCGCTCAAAATGTGCAAATGTGGTCGTTGGCGGTGACACGAACACGACATGTGTATGTGCTTATATCCAAAGAGAAGTTAAATGTGGTGGGATATTCCATGCCAGACGAGGAGGCTAAGGAACAAGGGAAAGTTTTTTTTCCCGGTATGACTGCCTTTCCAGTCTCTCCCCAGTTGGGAGGGAGTTTGTACGCCGTACATATGTAATATAATTAGCTGGTGAGCAATTTCAGTTTGAAAAACATGTCATGAAAGGGGAAAGCTTTTTGGGGTGAAAAAACCAGTATATATTATGAGGATGGATCAACTCAACTTCTTCTCAGTTCTGTGGTGAGTAAGTCACTTTACATTAATATTATTATTATTACTGCTATTACTCAGCTACTAAATACTCTCGTTATATTAGTTCCCGGTTTTTGGGTCCCCCGTTACATATACGGAGTTCCCGTATAATATGCACTTTAACCACTGCCACCACCACCGCATCAGTTATTTATGACTTATTTATTTCATTTTTATTGTTATGTGGCTGAGAATGGAGAGTGCCCGGGACTATACGGGAACGGCGGGGAAGTTATATTATACGAGTTATCCAGCCAGCTCAAGCTCTTATCTTGTAATGAATAGCGTTTAGCAATTCAATTTTGTTATAGGGACCATTCCAAACACACAAAAATATATAACGTTAAACTTGAGTTAAAACCACTTTGAAGAAAATAATGTGAATCCGGCTGTGACTCAATCCTCCCCCTATGGTGAGTACTGTTATAGTTATAGTTATTCGCACAGTGGATTTTTTTTTTTCGCTCAAGGCCTTTCTCACAAAAACATGAGTTCATTTAGACTTTAAAATTTCTTCCGGAAAGCTGTAAAAAAGGGATAAGGTGATTACAATATATGATATGATATGATACGAAATAATACACAGATGAACATGCTTTCAGTCGACAACGTCGGATTTAAATGGTATTTGACAGCTGGTAATCTAATATAAGTAGAAAGTAAAAATTGCAGCATCCCATCCACCTAAATTGGACCTCAGGCTCCCTTTCCGTCTCAGTCCACCCAATCCCCAAGCATAAATAAGGAATAAAGTTCCCAGCTAAAGTACTTTTTTTTGGGTGTGATGACCACGTGACTTGCCAAACTCGCCATCGAAAGAAACCCACACCCACGACTCGACAGCAACAGTAACCTAAAGGTAAAACCAAATCCCTTCCACTCACTTTCTCCATCTCCGCGTAAGTAACACGAGCTGGTTGATCAGGCATTACATAACCCAGCTTGTGGAGTGGGCATGCCGAATGCTACGAATACTGCAGTCTGAATCCGCACATTTAATTCTAAAAGGTAGTTGTGTCTGACTTGAATGGAAGGAAAACAGTGACAAGGACACGGTCAAAAGACTATAAAAAGCCATGTTGGAAGACGGAAATAAAAAAAAATTGGCCTCCTGCCTTTCAGTTTTTTTATAGTAAATCCTACACATCCAAAACATATTCATGTACTCAGGATACATTTTTAAAAGAATTTTTCTTCTCCTCCTATCATGCATAATGGGTCATCAATAGCAACATCCACTCATATCATCCACTTGATATTAGCCTGATCATTGGCATGATCCTCCCAAACGAAATATTATCTCGAAGCTTTCATATGCCCCTTCCAACTCCAATACATTTTTTCCCTTCATATTCCGGAATTTGATATGAAATTCAACGAAAAAAGTAACAAAAGGCATTCCACAGGATAAATGTCGGGAGTTGCAGTAACCTTCATGCCTTGCTACACCACCATATAGTATCATCATCCTCCAGAACTATGAGGAAAAAAAACTTGAAAAGAAACAAGAAACTATCTCCATCTCCATCACGATCATCATCAACAAGCTGAAAAAACTTCTTTATTTCATTTTTCTCTCTCTCCCTAACTCCTTATAATACAATCCATATGTGATCATCTCTCCAGCAAAAAAAAACTCTAAAAAAATATAATACGCTCGTATCCTCCTCCTCCTCCTCCTCAATATACACAACTGAGCTCGTTTCCCTATATTATATTATTTTTCGGGGGAAATGGATCCAGACAAAATGTTAAATTGAACATTACATACCATTTGACTGGTTGATGGCTGAGGAGATAGAAAGCAGAATGGGAAGAAGAATAAAAAAAGCCGGGGAGAAAGTCTCGGAAAACCCCGACTCAGAAGGATCTGATATTGCTATCCATGCCCCTTAAAAAGGGCTGATATGGTGCGGTGCTGCAGCGTGAGCATTGTGCTGGCAAGTTTTTGGCCTTGGAACTAATGCACATCGCATCGTCCTCCCGCTTAGGTTGATACTATATTTTCTTGGTGAAAAGACTACAGCCTGGTAGCCTGGCAAAAAAAAACTATCGTCTCTGAATACAGTATAAAAACATCATTTCCTCCCATTCTTCCCATTCTCCTCTTATAAAATTAGACTCCAGCTGTATTATACTGTACTGCTGAGCGTATCCGTAACAGCGGCAAAAACTTTTTTTTGGGGAGAAGAAGAAAAAAACGAAGTAATCTAATACAAGAGAAGGCGTTTGTGTATATCCATGCCTAGGAATTCGTATATGGAGATAGTACGGCTAAAACTGAATAATATGCAACTTTCACCACCATTCCATGCAAGTAGGCTGGGAAAGTTTTTGTTATGAAAGAGAGAGAAGGGAGCCATGCACAAATCAAACTGTATTACATGTACCCATGTGCCATAGTCTATATACCTATGTGTAAAGTGAGTAGGTAGCTGAGTAAAAAATTATATACAATTTAAGTCTATCAATCTACAAGGAGCATGTACAAGGGTATAGCACACACAGCCAATATAAGTTTTTCCTTCCTGATGGTTCCGCTTTTTCCCTTGTCCTAAATTCCTATCCATTTCTCCACTTTCACCGTCTCCCATGCAGTTTTTTTTATATATGCCGTTTTATACCACTGCAAGCCTAGTGGGGAAAAAGTGGTGGTGATGTGGCAGTGGCATGGCATGGCTGGAGGAGCGAGCGGAGCGAAATTTCAGCATGTAATTTTTACTTGAAGGTCTCACTCTCTTCCTCTCTTCGCTTCTCCTCACTTGTGCTCTCCCAAGTTATGGATGTCTGGAATCCGCTGGATTGGATATATGCACATGAAGAGAGAGAAAGGATTCTGCTGGTATTCCTCTGTTCCTCCTCACCTAAAAGTCCATCCAACTAACTTCCCATCTTCCGAAACTTCTCCCCAGCAGCTCCAGTTGTTCCAGATAGTGAGGATGATGGAAAACTAGAAAAAACTACATACAAGCAAGTTAGTTTAGCGGAAGACTAGTTACTACCAACATTGAGGATCTGAGCCGTATCATCATCATCTGACGAGGACACGATCCACATATATATCCCATTCTAGTTTTGCTTACACTGCAGCCTCACTCTCACTTTGGGAAACTACCTCAGTTGGTGATGGTGGGTATGGTGTCGGAGAGTTAGACACGGCGAGGGAAAGAGAAGTACTGTGGCTGCCACATCGTACAACCATTTCACCCAGAGTCGTCGAGAGAAAAAACGGGTTTTGAGTCAGTCAGTCACTCACTCACTCAGCAGCACTTTTCATCGAGTTCCTTCGTAATGGTTTATGTGTGCCGTGTGTGTGTGTGTATTTTTTCCCTCTGAGAAAGAAGGACAACCAAGAATATAAATAGTCAGCGGAAAAGTTGCCTCTTTCACAATTGTGGTAGTTGAGCCATTGGTGGCACACTGCACTAGCTTTCTCTCTCTGCTCTTATGTCACATGATCATTATACGGGAAATAGATTATATTGTACTCCCCCGTCTTCATCTTTGTTTCGCCTTTTTCTCCTCAACTAGAAAGTGGAGCGGAGAAAGAAGAGAAAGAATTCTTCCAACTTGTCTTGTCCAAAGTCTCTAAACCAGTGTTACTTTCTCTAACAGAACTAATCCCTTCCATGCGTGTTCCCTGTGTCAATTTAAAAAAAAAAAGGTTTTCTTTCTCCCCTCGTTCTCGAGGAGGAAACAGTGACAGACTACAAAATATCTTAGGACATGAGACACACGTTTCCATTCAGAATCCTCTGATTTTACTTCCCACTCTTCTGGATCTATGCTATTGTACAGAAGAAAAAAAGATAGAATCTCGGGTTTGATATAAAAATACCCGTCTCATTCTCGTATATTTACACTTTCCCTGAACCAGTAAGATAGTTGGGATTTGGGAAAGATGTGAAAACAGCTGATGAGATACCTAAGACGTTACTTATCTTTATAGGCATTGATCAGGAATAGAAAATCCAGAAAAACAAACTTTCCAACTTTCCAATTTCCAACTCCTCAGCTTAAAAGACCAAAGGAAGATCTCTCGTTGTTTTCAACGGAGACTCTCAACCAGCTCGTATAAAGCTCATAAGAGACTCCCCCTTCTTTTTTACCGTCATGGCTCACCCCTGACTTTCCTCTCTTCTTCCCTAGATTTCTCTTGCTTGCCGAGGGAAATCGTGTATGGAGGGATTCCTGGCGATTGTGTCAAACTTACGTATTCATTCCCCTTCCATTTCTGTGGCTCACTTTCCTTCCAGCCTGAGTTCAGTGGGCTAGGGAAAGCCCAGAAGGAGGATTGGATTGCATCAACCATATTTATGCATGAGCATACCGTATAAAGTGGAGTGCACGCCGACAGCTTCATTTCAGTCTTTATCTATCCTTGGAGCTGAGCTGTGCCATAGAGACTCTCGCTCTCGCAAAATCGTTTCTCCATCACTCTTCCCCAGCTCATGACGATTAACAGGGAGCCGTTAGCGCTGATATAGTGAAGTGGGAAAAGGTACTCATTTATAGTAAGAGTAGGTCCGTTCCTTACTTCTCTTTTCACAAAGGGAAAGTTACTTTTCACCACAGTATTTCTCTCGTTCTGCTAAAGTTTAACAGAAACTATTTGAGATTGTTAATCCAGCTGGACACTATCCATCCAGATATTTCCTCCTGACAAGGTCTGGCCACCTATAATGAACGTGGTGAAACAAGTGGATTAATTTCTGATAAGCGGATCTAGATAGTCAAATTTATAGTTTCAAGTGTTTGCTGAGCTAATAATAACAATAATTTTGGTGGTAAGTAAAAATAACATAAGTCATGAGTATTATTCAAATATAGTGTAATATTTTTTATTGTTTTTTTTCTTCTAAATTTAAATAAAAAAATGGACTACTGGAGAAAGGTGTGATTATAGCCATTTAAGTGTTGTTTTTTACTACGACAGTACACGATTTTTTTTGCTTCTGCTTGCTCCTCTGTCAAATCGCCAAAATGGGAACGTTAACTTGTGTGACTGTGGTTATGTTAAACTTTGGATGAATTCATATTAAGGTGTGTGCGTAGACGTTAATAAATCAAGGGAAAAAATAGTGATTACGTAGGCAAAAATGTTTTTTTCTCTGGATTTTGCCCGTGTGCTTTCTCTCCCTTGGTCGATGTTGTGTCACGTGTTTGCAACCGTAAACCCTATAATTATCCCTTTCCCTTGCTAATAACTTTTTACAAAAAAAGTTAGCGCTGGGCTACCCTCTCTCTCGTTATTGTTTTTTATGATGGTGCGGGTGTGGATGGTGGCCATTGGGAGTGTGTTCCTCCAATGTCATAATATTAGAGGGAAAATAAAAAGTTTTTTCGAGTTGTTATTGAGTTGACAAGTGATCAAGGAATATATATACTTGTTCAATGGTAAACATTCGAGGTTGTTTATTTCTTTTTGTTCCACACACATTCAACACCATCATCGCCGTCACCACGACCATCGATAACAATCCCACCGCCGACATCTTCAAAAGAGTCATATTCCAGCTGGGGTTTCTTTGAGAGGGAATGCTCTTGTTTGAAATTTATTTTCTCTCGTATTTCATGCCTTGCTTTGCATGTTGGTGAGGTATCCCTTTTAACTGACCTGTGGGTTCCATGTAAACATTTTGGTGTATTATTTTATTTATGATGTGAAAAGGCCTCGGGCAAGAAAAAGGAAACTTTTGGGTTTCCTTCCACAATACATTATATAGTGTAATAAGGAGGGGGAAATGGCTAACGGTTTTTTCACTTTCCTTCTTTTCCCCCACTAACTATACATGTTTGTTTCTCTTGGGCATCTAATATTTATTTCGTAGAAGAAAAAACATAATTATTTTTTCCCTTCCTAAACATAATGTGATGTGTGGTGGTGGGGTTGTTGGTGATGGGAAGAAAAAGGCCACTTTCACTCCCATAGTGGAACTAGCTCCATTCCCGTCTACCTGTTTGTTTTATTCCCTTCTTTAAATAGGAAACCGTAGATTTATAAGGATGGGGGAAAGTGTAATAAGACTTGTCTTATTATTCTTTTTACTGCCAATGTGCCCAATTTGCTTCTCGGAAGGAAGAAAAATAACAAGAGAGGAGAATATTTCATTTGGTTGGATAAAATATCAAGTTTGTTAGGTCGTCTGTCTTCTTCCTCCAAACTTGAGTATTTAGTAATATGCTTGTATCTTGGATTGTGCGAGCACGAGTGTGGCCCCAGACCCTGTATTATCTTGGGAAGCGGTTGGGGAGCCTAAACGGTTTTATGACGGTTGTATCTCTTCCATTCCCTTTTCTTTAACTTTTTTTCTTGACATTCCTCCAGTTTAATAAACAACCAGCGTGTATTTACCCGGTAGCAGGGAAGGTCGAAGGGTGAGAAGGAAAAGTAAAAATTGAAAGGAACCTTGCTCAAACTTACCTTTCTCCAAGCCAATCTATCCCGGTGTAAAAGGAATGAATTCAGAATGCCTCATCCGTCTAGCCTGAGGGAATTTGCTTATTTTTCAATCCCTTTTCTCTAAAAAAAATAAATTCCCATTTCCTAAATTTCAACTAAATATTCCTTTCAGAGCTGTTCTTTAGCAAAAAAAAAAAGAAAGAATTATATATCAATAAGAATTTTTTTCTCCCCTCCTCGTTTGCAAAAAGGAATTCATGTCATGTCATCCCGGTATGTTTAGTAAACCCTCAGCTCCATATCCATATATCAAGTTTTTTTCCGGCTTTTTCAACTCGAACCCCGTCATGAATCATTGGTTGAGCTTGAGGACCCTGATCACAATAAATATCATTTGAAATTAACTTTTTCCTTTTCCTATACATCCCTCGCGTCTTCCTGTTTTTTTTAGTCCCCGGCTTACTAGAGGAAGCGCTCGGGTGTAAGGACACATTTCATTGTCAGTGGAAGCTCACCGCATAATATTTACTCCAATTCGGATAGGACACATTGTACCACTTCCATCAATATAGGAGGAACAAGCTCCTACCATGTATGACAAAGGAGAAGACACCCAAAGACCCAGAAACCATTTCACTTCCTCTGTCTCGTCCCCGAAATACCGGGAGCAAGCCAAACCATGCGAGAGCCATCCGCATGGAGAAAGCAACCATGCCAATAAATGGGGAGAACTAATATAAAATGCGGATCTGTCCGCCTTATTCCCGTCTCCCGTATCTATATGTCTGGTATTGACTAGGGAAGGGGTTTTATCAGGAACGCACATCTTTTTCACAAATAACATACTCCATTCTCCCAGTGGTGAAGGAGAAGGATCCAGATCCAGCCACTACCACGTATTTATTGCATATTGCCCATCACATTTCCATCATGAATGAATGAAGGTATTTCAGATCAAACTGCGAATCTAGGTTCAGCCAAGTTTACAAGCGTGTGCTCAAGTGCTTTTGTTTCGTCTGCTTTTCGTCGATCGGCCTCACTGACAATATCTAACAGTAAAACCCTTTTTTGAAAATTCTATTTATAAACTTTACACAAACTCATGTATATTCAGTCTATCTTTTCCCTCCTATCCTCTTCCCATTTACTCATATCAATCCAACTCCGTCACAGCAGAACACAGAAAAAGTATTTACTTCCCAAATCATATGACTTTATTAAAATGGAACGAGAAACTTAACTATCTTAAACTATTTGACCATGAGGGCAAAAATGGAATTTAAAGATTTCAAAATGAAATATAAAATCATTAACATTAACGTCCTGCCATCAGCCCACTTTTTCCCAAAGAAACTGAAATGGAGCAATACGAATCTGAATCTCCGCCATTTTTTTCATATTGCTCATCATCCTCCATCCAGATATCGTCATATATCCTCATGGTCATGATCATGACGAAAAAGTAGACCTTAGCAAGTCAGACGTATCAGCTATCTTGTGATACCAATGACGGGAGAGAAAATGGGAGGATTTACCCAAAAAAGGCCCGAACCATATGAGAAAAATCTATAATAAATATATCTATAAAAAAGAGAAAGCATTAGTGGAGAATTGACTGAGCTGCAGTTCTCCCTCATCTCCTTTCATTCTTGTATGTTGACCTACTTGAGCAGCTTTCTTTACTTTTAAAGGTTACACATTTTTCTCCCTGAAAGAGGCAGAGGGAAACAAGGCATATAAAAAAGCTCGTCGTAGTGAAAAGGGGAATGAATGAGCGAAAAAAACTCCTTTCTCCCGTTTACTTTTTTTTCTGTGGAATTTCTTCCTCGTTACGGTTATCCATCTCGTATACATATATTTAACCCATAATATAGTCAAGTTCCGATATCGCCAACGAGGAAACTCGTGGAAAATGGTGAAGGTGAAGCATATGCTTCACTTATAATATCAAATGACTATATGATTCCTACATGCATTTCTGAAGGGGGAGAACCTACAGGAAAAATTGTGTCTCTCTGGCACGATATTATCGGGAGGGGAAAGGTAGGATAATATTGACTTTAGTTGGATGGAAAGGGAATCGTAGTTTTGCTCTAGAGCGGTCGTTTTTTACCTGCTGACCTGCTTCCCTGTTAAGGCTGAGCATAAAAAATGCATAAAATATGTGTGGGATGTCGGTGTCGATGTGGTTGGGGCAAGTCCCCTTTCATATGTAGGCCCAAGTTTGATGTGTTTTTTCGGCTCAGTCACGACTCACGACTTTGGCTTTTGCCATATGTAAAATTTCAGTCAGTCATTCATCCATCCTCAATCCTGGGCTCTATAAAAATTCCTTGCAAGTGTTTATCGGGAAGGAGGATCAAATGGAATAATGAAGGTGGAAATATAAGCTTAGTCATTCAAAGGCGCCTTCCTTCCCGTTGTGGTGAATGTACGATAATCATATGATGGGGATATGGGAAGAGGGGAAGTGTCGTGCTCATTTACGCACACGAGCCATCCATCCTTAAATCTTTTATTGGGTGATGCGGGACATGGGATTTTTTCATCCACATTTACATTTATTTCTTGTTGATTGGAGAAATGGCGATGGCTTTTGTTCAAAATTAGACATCTGTTATAGTATGGACGTGAAGGGAAAGGTGGGTAAAAATAGCTGCTCATTGGCCACTCGTCAAGGGCAAGGTTTTTTTCTAGTTAATTTGATCGTCTGGTCTAATTAAAACAAGTCGGTTGGCAGAAGAGCTACTACAAAATTGCCTGAAAGGGTTGGAGCAAGCAGCAGCTTTTTTTCGCAAGTTGTTTAGCCCATTGCTAACTAATAAATTATGCAATATGGAGGCTTTCCTCTCGAGTGAGCATAAATAAATAAGTAGAGTTGTGTAAGGTCATACTAATCAGATTTTTTTTATATTGTAGGTGAAAGTTTGGCAAGTCAATTTAAGTTGGACTAGTGGAGCTCTACACCCAAGTAAACTTTTTTTCCTCTTCCAATCAAAACAATCCAATCTAGCTATAACAACATTACTTTTTTTCAAGTGCATTCTTTACTTTTAATCAAGTGAAAATATTCACAAGAGAGTACTTTCCAACTGCCGTTGGAAACCCGCAACTGTTAAAAAAATATATATATGATCCGGATGCTTCTTCTGCAAACCTCAAAAAGGCATTGAGAGCAACTTTCCGTGCTACTGTTATTATGTGATTCCGATTTCTGCGAGAAGTTTCACAGTGATAATGACTCCCATCGTACTCCACGTCCTCCGTAAGCTTCCAGTCCAAGCCTCATCATCAGCCTATACGGCCATATGAGTTTCTTCGGAATTTTCCCCTCCACACCTATTACAGCAGCCTAGACGAGAATAAAAAAGAATCCAAGAAAAAGGGGAAACACTTTAATAAAAGGGGTAACCCAGCAGAAAAACAAGGACAGTGGTGGAAAAAAGGGGAAAAGGGGAAAGTTTAAAAAGTAGAAATTCATTTGCTGCGCTTTCTCTTGCATCATCTTCACCCCGAAAAAAAGAAAGGACGGACTAATAACAATAATAGGAGAAAGAAAAGGCATTAAGCTACATTTAAAAAAACTAACGACAAGTTGGACCCGTAAAACATGAATCTATGGCTTATTGTTCCCCCTCTCATGTTGCAATTCTGAAAGGGTTTGCTCAGTGAAAAGTGTAGAATGGACGGTAGTTCCTTCACCAGCTCTATACTTTTAGCCCCCATTGTACGAGGAGCAGTTGCTGTGTTGCTGTGATTGTAATGGATGTTGTTGCAGTTGCAGTTGTGTAGTTGTTTGGCAGACAATAATAACAAGTCATAATAATAGAACAACAATAATAATAACAAGAGCAACAAACAACATTCCCATTTCCCTCTTGCTTTCCCCATTTTTTTCTCAAGTTTCTCCTTTTTATGGAGTTCCAAACTGCTCCCACTTTTTCTACATTTTGACGGAGCTCCATTCCAGAGATGGGAGTAGGAGGAGTAGGAGCACTGCTCTGGCCTAAAAAGGAGCGCGACGAGTTCTGAACCAACTGCATTGGAAGCTCCCGAAGCTTTGCTGTTGAATAAGTGCAGGCTGGTGAAAGCGGAAGAGGAGTCGAGAAAGGGTAAAAACAAGAGTAGAATTACAAGTAACCAGAGACGAAAAGGGGGGAAAGTGGTTTCTCGAAGAGTTCTCTTGGCCAAACAGCTACATATTTGTGGTGAAAACATTTTTTTTTTCGGGAAAAGTAAGTGAGCGGATGTAGCATAGTAAATATTAGAGAAAGTGGAAACAAAAAATCAGCTGATATATTTTTCCCTTCTTGGAGAAAAAAATACTGCTGGCCTAGTTTTCGATAATATGTGCTTGGAAAGGACAAATTGTCATATTTTGCAAACCCCTTTATACCGAAAGAAAGCGGATAATAGCCCAAGAACAATTGTCGATTGAAGGCTCCATTGGATCGAGAGAAATGAGGGGATAATAGGACGTGTATTTTCATAAAGGGAAAAAGAACTGGCACGTTTTTTTTCCTCGTCGTGAAGAAAAGCAAAGAAAAATTGTTTCGGAAACAGAGATTTTTCCGTCAATTTTGTTCGTGTGAGTGAACAGGGATAATAAATATATCCATTTTTACAAACAGAAATCCCTCCGACTTGCTTTGTTCATTGGAGGAGACTGGAAGTAGGGTTGGAAGACAACGCGACGCCAATGTAATAAGGTGAGTGGGAAAATGATTTAATTTTTATAGCTGAAAATAACTCTGAGAATGATTCATCTTGTGATGGTCGCCGCCCTACCTGTAATTATCCTCTTATTATCCTGTATTGGTAATCAAAACGAGGGAACCTGAAAAATAAAACAGTTTGTTTCTCACTTCACTCGAAATTACAATTTTACTCCTTTAAGAATGCCCCTATTGAAGGCCATTAGGTATCCATACCTAACTATACTTTCCTTTAAGAATTTATTGTTCCAAGTCCGGTCATGGAGTGAGAGGGACTCCAGCACTGTGATAATATTCCCATTTCATGATTTTTTTTCGCAAGTGCTCCCATTCCATCGTCTCGTCTCTGGGAGGAAAGCATCATATCAAATCATATCATATCATTTCCCCCTGTTTATTGTCACTTGACTCCATTATTATTCCGATAATGATTATTGCCTTTTCTCCTCTCCCTTTGTGTACTTATGTTTGTTCCTCCCCATGTTCCATATGGCTTCGGGAAACTCATTGTCGCAGTATTAACGCCGTTGTTGGCGGTTACGTTGAGGGCGATCATGGTAAAATGGTCGTTGAGTGGGATTATTAGGGATATTGTCACCACAACACTCAGCCACTCACTGGAAGAGATGCTTCGTCTCTTGTCATATCCCAATCATGAATGGATATATGTAAGGAGGGAGAACCCAGGTCATAACAATAATAATTTCGGGATCGTGTAAAATATACAGGGAGGGAAGAAACAAGAGGATTCCAAAGGAATATTGTACTCCTTTGAAGATGTTGGGAGCGCAACGGCATTATTTGTTTATGCTTATGTGCTTTCCCCATCCATTACATCCATTTTTGTGTTCTCTCCATTAGATTCCTATACGTATTTGAAATGAGAGTGCATACATGGTTAAACATGATCCTTTTCGATTTTCTCCCTCCTGGAGGAAAGCTCCGCTCCTCATCGGTGAACCTGAAATGAAGAACTTTTATACTTTTCAAAGAGAGAAAATCAGGAATGATGTGATGATGATAGGGATGGAGCCAGGGCTAGGAAAAATGTAAGATGAGAGGAAAGGGAAAAGCTCACACAAATCTAAGAGATTATTCCGCACATTTAAACTTGGCTCTGCCAAGGCTCTGATCCTGTAGTAAAGTAATTTTCAACCAAGTTACACAATTCCCGCTTGCCTGGCTCGACATAGAAGCCAAAGTCTCTGCATATGGGCTTCTCTCCGTGAGTTATTTATTTTCAAGAAACAATAACAACAACACCGGAAGCTTGTTGACTTTGGAATTGGATCTAGTCTTTTCACTGAATAGGAGGAGTATCATCATCATCATCAAGGCCATGATGAAAGCCTCCGTATAAGGGATTGGCTGGATTGAGGGAGATGAGTTGTAAATTGATTTTCACTTCTAATACATATTATCATCCCGATAGTAACCCAAGTAGTATGTGAAATTTTGTATAAGGTAGGGAAAACTAGTTTAGCAGAGCCAATACTAGGAAATTTAGAAGCGGAAATTGGAAAGAGAAATGAGCATCCTTACACATAAACACAGGGAAAGGCACATATCGTTGGTGAAGAATTAAAAGTGGTCATATGCATCAGTGGCTGAAATTTAAAAACGGCGAACGGAAATTTGGCTGGAATTTAATAAAGCCCTACGAAAATTTGGCTGAAATTTAAAGAGGGCAAAGAAAATTTTGGCTGATATTTAATAAAGA
>JAQGAH010000492.1:0-35889 GCA_034696885.1 Lepidocyrtus paradoxus | reverse complement strand
ATAGCATAATTTTCCAGTAAGTTCAATAAAACAGGTATATTATAATGGTTGTCAAGGTTACCTACGTTGTGCTTTTTGGGTCAAGTATGTTGGGGTTCCTTATACTGTATCCGGTCACAAGTTTGTATAGCTGTGGATGGCTAGTTATATTTTTTAAAGTCATAGTTGGTGGATTTTTATCAGCACACCAATACCAAATGATTAAAATCAAAATAGTGCATAAGGAGCGATATAGTCATTGACAATAAAAATATAATATTTTTATTTTAATTATTGCATGAATTTCTAGAAATACGGAATATACATTACCTGTATAATGCTCAAGAGCACGTTCGAGCAACCCAGCCTTTTCACACACTTGGGCAATGCGTGACTTATCATAGCGTGTGAAGAAATGACTTTCCAAGATAGCCTCCGCCACTCCGACTCGCGGTGCTGCAACTAAATTCATTTCTAGAAGCCGAGTCTGAAGTCCTCCCTCAGCTGGTCGATCATTCTTTAAAACGTCAAGCAAGAAGGCCGTACATTGTTGTACCATATTTTGCTCCATGAATACATCCACGATCTGTTGAGCAAAAGTAATGATTCGAACATTTACAATGAAAATACAACACTTTCTAAACTTTCCGGTGATATTCCGACGAAATCATTGGTATATATAAATATATACTTTTACTCACTTGATTAATAACAGCTAAGGGCTCATCATCCTGAACCAACATCTGCACAAATTCCAGCCCCAGGTCAGGATTTACACACATTAGCTGTCGTAATAAGACAACGTAGTCGAGAGTGTAGCCCACTTTTTTCGCGTACAACACTATCTTATTAATTTGCCCAGCTTCTGCAAAACATTGGATGACCTATAACAAATAAAAACAGTCAATTATTCTTCATCTCATCATGAGCAGTAGTAAATTATATTCAACACCATTCTCATATTGTTACAAATATCGTCAAAGAATCAGAGTATAAGCAGCCTTGAAATAATATAATCATGGAGATCTTCTGACATAATTTAAACGTATCAGCAGTAATTAAACAAACCTTATTTGGAGCATTGGCACTTAAATACACAGACAAAGCCAGGGTGGGATACACCTGTTTCACCAAATCGCCCAATTCTTCAGAGCATTCCAATTTGTCCTCCTTCAACCATTTCTCCATCAACTGTTTTTTCCCATGTTGGAGAACGGGACGTGATAGTTCCAATGATTCATATTTGTTAAGTTGTCCCTAAATTTTCAAAAAGCGAAAGCATTTTTTAAAATTCTTATCAGGGAACAGTTCCTGTCGTAATTAAAACATTAAGCAAATTACAGCGATGAACCCTTACCCTATCTAGTAAAATACCAAAATACTGAAGAACGGGAGAGGCTTGACCAGGCCGTGTAGCAACTTGCTGGAACCTCTGGATGGTTTGAGGAGTTCGTAAAATTCCTTTCGGAGCTTGAGCCGCAACCTTGCCAGCTTCCTTGTAGTGTGCATTTTGAAATAGGGTGTTGAACTTCCGAATGAATAGGTCTTCCGCTCCGCTTAAATTATTTCGATAAGCTACTCGAAGTGCTAGATCTTGATTGGATAGACTATTGACAATGTATGATACAATAGTTTCTTCGTCAATGGTTACAGAAAGAACCTGAAAGGATAGCAATATTGGCGTTCAACTAAATACGAATATTGTTAAATAAAAATAATTATCAATTTTTTCAATATTCCAATCCTACCTGACCCTTCCTGTTAACACCAATAATGCCACCAGTTGTTTCATGAAGGGCGGTAACAAAAATAGTGTCGGAACTGATTCGGTTCATGTATATACACTGCCCACTCTCCAGGTCGTAGAGATGAATGTACCCGTACTTGGTGATCAAATAAATAATGTCGTACTTGGCACTTGCCTATAAATCAAACGTAAATGTAACCCAGGTTCCTATGTCGATAAATGATAACTACATTTAAATCAAATCATGAGGATCATTGCTTACCTGCATCGCCACGGGGAAATCAGTTTGAGCTTTTGGCGGGAAGGATATATCCATTCCTTTCTTGGGAAAAGGTTGATTTCCAGTGGGTACTCTCCCAACCTCAACTATATGGAGCTGAATTTAGAACAAATGTATAAAACTAACTGCTAGTCAAATATAATGGAGTACTTGAATTGTCTATCTATTTAAAAATTTATTCGTACCTTTGCACCCTGTAAATTACGAACAGCAAAGCAAAGAAGATTGGAAGGCTCAGGGTTACCTTCCATCTTAATTTGGGCGAATGTTCCTGCTTGTGCCTCAATTGGCTGACTCACTTTCCGTTCTACGGAGTATAGTTGCATAGCTCCGACTACACGATTTTGCTAAAAATGACAAAAATACAATTGTAATCAATATTTGGAATTATGACACTCATTAAGTCTCTAGAAACTTTATTTTAAATGCAAATGTCTCAAGGTATCTCTATTTTTAAGTTGCTAATTTCGCTCTACCTGTGCAGAAATAGCAACGAGAAGAAGCCAATTTTGTTTCGGATCAGTTCTGTAGTTAATAATTTGTGTCCCTGCAAGACTGGAATGTCTGTCAAACATCTTCTGCGGGGTTGAGTCCCCCTCCATACTCCAATGAAAAACCGCACTATCCGTAACCAGCCCGATAGTATTCAGGGAAATCCATTTCCAAAATATGACCTCCTCAGCTAAAGAATGGGACTTCATTTTGCTCTTCATCTCGATGTTAACAATCTGGAGAGTCCTCCCTGTCTTCAATGCCATCATCTCACCTGCCGGGTTCATGATTACGGAGTCAGCAGTGATCGGCCGTCGGTTGGGGTTATTTGGGTCTCCCATATCGATAATGACAATCTGAGCGGGCTCCTCATCCTCCCCAGCCTTTTCCAGAACGCATATAAACTTGTCCGATTCCATCGTCAAGTTGTTGAAGCTGATGTTCGCTTGATTGATCCCTACACTACTGGTGAGCTGCAATCATATTAACAATTAAAAACTACTATTAAGGCCTACACACAAAACACCAGAAACAATTGGTGGGCGTATCTTCGCCAACTTTAACTGTTTCCTCCCACACACAGCTTACCTGTAAATGCTCCTGGAATCGGATGGGAATGATGTTGGACGTCATCTTGACCGCTGTTACTGCACACGACCCCCTAAAAACAGATCACTCCCTACTCCCAAACGCTTCTCAAAAATAACGGTCCAAATTCTACAAAAACTCAATCTCAACTAAAAGTTCCAGATTGCAAAAAAAAAATACTTTTGCGGCCGCCAACCTTTTTACACTGGTACTTAGTCGCTATCAGCGTTAAAACTAATGATTTTTTTTACAAAAACGGACACCCAAGATTTGAGGCTGATGATGGGATTGAGTCAGCAATAAAAAGAAACACTCGCTTACTCCCATCTACTTTTCAAATGATGGGGAATAGTCATGAGTCGCTGATTGAGGATTAAGCATAACAAGCAGAGAATCAAAGTTGGAGCCGTAGTATTTAAGTACATGTATAGATAATAGTACAGATAGGATAAGATGGCCGCTAGAGTTTGTAATTCATTAGACTGCTGCGCTGTACGCGTGTACGCGTACCACGATACAAGATAAGAATTCTTATCTTGTATCGTGCGCGTACTTAAACGCGTGTAAGTACAGTAAGTAAGCTAGCCCACGCACGTTCATGTCAACTATCCCAATCTACTGTACACTGTGTAAGTACACTTCTAGCCTGACTTTCTCTCTCCCTTTCCCATATGTTTTATCCGTACGGTAAAACAGCTATCCTATCCTATCTGTTCTATCATCCTATCCTGGCTATGTACTACGGCTACAGTATACGTTTGCTGGATGCACTTTTTTATCAATTAATGCCTCAGCACGAAGGTGTTGTTCAAGTTCACAGTGTTACTTGAATCGTATCTACATCATGATGTACAGGTTATTCTAAAAGTTAATGGACATAGGGACTTTATCTCACCAATGACAACAAAAATAGATGCTTAACAAAGAAAAATAATCATCATCATATAATATGATATATTGATGTTAATAAATAAACAAGATTCAATGAAATATTTTTCCTTTGTTATTCCAGGGAACCTACATCTACTTTGATATTGAGAAATGGTGTCAACGAAAAAAGAAAGGGTTCGTGTTCGAGTATGTGTACTTAGAAGACAGAGACCTCAGTTAAAATCTTAAAAAATGCATCATTATCAAAACTTAAAATATGAGAGCCTTAGGCGATTGACGTTTTGATTGAAACAAAATGATGAATGAAGTAAAAAAGAAATCAAAATGAATAAAGACATTTGCACATAACTTTATTGAATTTCATTATTTTCACCTTAAGATTTTCGTTGACGTAAATACATTGACTGCTTTTAAAAAAAATGAACAGGGTTTTTAAATTTAAGGGAAAAATTACATGGCTATATAGTAGATACATGACTAATCTTAGATAGTAGGTAGTACTTTCATCAATGTAACTGACAAGAACAAGGCATACGTCACTGAAATGAGCTCAAGCTTTATACAAGTAATCGGGGTCGTTTCGCAGCTTTGGGATTGCCATTCTGTCGCTTTACTTCATGCATCGCCCTTGTGTAACGGTCCGGATATCCTCTGGGTGGGCGCATAGATTCAACAACAACCTTTTGCAAGGGCAACCAATCCCAGATATTAGATTTATACATGTCCTCAAGATCCAGCTGAATCCTCTGACCGCCTTGACCACCCTGCCGATCCAAGCAATGACATGGGAAAACTCCAATCTCCAAATAGTCTGGTGAGCCAGTTAGCTTCAAGATTGGATCCATCCCCCCAAATCCACACCTCATAACGGTCAAACAAAGCACCTTGAGATTGGGAATGTCCATTGTAGGCGGCTCAGGTATTCCTAATGCCTCCAACCGTAGCATCTCTTCAGAACAGTTTAATTTTCGCTCAATCATAATTACTGAAAGAGTTTGCTTGAAATGTTCCAGAAACTGGAAGTACACAGATAAACAGAGATTATCTGGGATCGTACTGTTGAGATCCAGTTTCTTCAATTCACTTGTAAAAGACCGTAGCTGGTATAAACCTACTTCATTTCTGATGGTTACGGCCAAATGCCGAAGGCATGGGAATGTTGAGTGAATCTTTGGGTCATACGAATCCATAAAATCCTCCATAGTGCGAACATCCAAAGACACGAGTTGCTCAAAATAGACAGATATTCGCTGGACAATTAAGGGACACTTTCTGAAATATATAGAAAGCTCTCTGAGATTTGGCAAGGGAGGGAAATCTTGGAAGACAACTTCACTTGATGCATCCGCTTCGTGACGGTTGACAAAAATACAATCCAGCTTGGTCAACTGTGGGGTTTTGGTGAGACACTGTTGAACCAAACGAAGCATCTCTGCAGTTTCCATGTTCGACCGGTAGAGAAAAAACATGGAGCGAAGCTCCTCTCCATATCTGTCCAACACTGCTGAGACATTAGTCCAGTAATATCGGCCGTCACCTAACATGCAACGAAAGGAGGCTTGCCTTGATAAGAAGGGATTTCTTGGGTGGCGCTCCGTACCTTTCCGAAACGGGACAAGACTACTAGAGTGATTGACACTAGGCACAAAAACTAAAGGATTGTGGATGTCCTTTGTTTTTTTGAAGAGTAGTGTAGGTGTGGTAGCGATGATGGACTCGTAACTTTTGTAGTTCGGCTCCTTGAAGTCATTCGCCATTTCCAATACATTGTCGACTGTCATCCTCCAGTTTACGCAGACTTTTCGAAGATTCATCACGTCCTTCTTGGAGAGGAGCTTGTTGAAGTTCCCGATAGGGAAAATCTTTAAAGTAAATCAATAAATATTATATAGTTGCACAAATAGTTTGAAAATTTTAAAAGTCACTCCAACCACGGTTGTCTGGCCATGTCTTAACAGGTCACTCGTGATTCTGACATCTAACACACGCTGTGCCGAACTTTAGTGACTTTGCAATTTTCAAGCAACTGCAGTTAGTGAATTTAATAATCAATCAATAATTAAAATTGCCCACAGCAAAGAAACTAAATACCTAACTTGAAATAAGCTAAGGGATGCACATTCTTTAAGTCTTTACTATTAATTAAAATGAAATTAAACATTTACCTCATCGAAAAACCAGTCCAACCTGGGCTTCTCCAACGTCATTACTTGTAGATCGTTAGCCTCCTCCACGACCGCCGTCCCCTCCTCCACTGTCATATGCTCTGGTGTTAAGTCCATGTTTTCTCACACCAGGGAGTCAGGAAGCTGTACAAGAACGGAATTATCTTAATCAATAATTTAATTCACAGAATTAATTTCTATAAAAAACACCAATTAAATGAACATTTAATTCCAATCAACAATTTATGATAGTACTTAATTATTAATGACCATAGTAGATTTTAACAATAATTATTAAATGCAAACTGACCTTTTACTATAATTTTTTGTAAACAATCTTTCCATTCCACACTCACATTCCATCTGGTTGCGAGTTGGCGAGAATGTGCATGTGGTGTGGTATGTGGTAAACGTTGGTGAAAAAAAAAACAATTTTGCCGCCCCACTGCTCGCTCGATGCTTGCTACTTGAATACTTGAGTATATGAATTGTATCATGTGATTTGGCTTGACTTGATGTGTAGAACAAAGACTACAGGTTTGGTTGGTGTTTATGGCGTGTTTTACTAAGCAATCAACAATTACAAATTTCAATCAAGAAAGCTAATTGAACAAAAATAAGTGGAAGATTTATGAATGAGTAAGGAAGGGGGGTATTATACGAGAAAACGCTATTAAGAAAACAAAATTTCAAAAACAACTTTTCATTTACTTGAATTTGCAGAAATATTATTTATAAATTAAAATTCATCTTTACTGACGTTACTTATAATGTGTAGTAGTAATTCATATTTTTATAGGTTTTCAAAATTAAAAAACTGGAATAATAGATAAGTTAAAAAATACTGAAATCCTGAGTAATTTCAGTTTAATTGTATTGGGGCGATCATGCAAGCATATGCTATGCATCGATAAGGTGTAAGGCCACCTTCAACGATTTCCCATTTGGCAAGTTGTTCTCGTACTCCTCATCCAATTTAAAACTTTTTTCGATAGTCTTCGTGACATAGACAGTCTTGAAATTACATTGTTCCTTCTCATACTTACGATTGTGAAATGCATGGTGTTTTGGTTGCACATCATCTACCTTTTTATCCATGGCATTCCTACAAGTTACAATTTACAATAGACAATGAATTTTTAACAATTTACCATTGATTTACAATTTATCTACATTTAACGTCGTTAAAATAAAAATAAATAAAAACATTCATTCTCCTTTCTGTTTCGCAACTCACCGATCTCTTTGTAAAAGTCATCCAGGTTTTCATTACGCTCCACCTTGTAGGCTCCAATTATTTGCGCCATCTTCTCAAGCAATTCACGGTTGCCTTTATAAATAATCCGAGTAATCAAGAACGATATAAATCAAATTAGTTAAAATAACTAAACCAAAGTTTCAATGAGAAACCGAAATTTCCGTTGCTGTTACAGTCCAATTTTAATAAAAATATAGCTTCTTCTCCAACCAAAGATGGGATCACTTCTTCTTCACTTACCCAAACTTGAAATTAAAAAGCTTTTCCCCCGAAGGAACTCTAAAAACTCTCTCTGCGACCTTCTAAAAATATAGAAATTACCAATGGCTAATGTCACTCTAGAAATCCCAGTTAGGCGAAGTGCTGCTGGCAAATTTTAAATGCGAGTAATTCTTGACTAAAAACGCTGGACTAACTGCACACTCAAAACTTTTTCTTCTTCTCTCCGTCTGCCTAACTAGTGATGTGTGTACGGAGCAAGTAGAACTGGGATTAAGTAAAAACGTGTGCGCCACTCGCTATGGGATATTTATTCATCCATTGTTACACTTCTGTGTCTGGGTTTCAGAGGTTATGTATTTAGAACACATATTCCACTCCACAGTCGTGGTCCTCTCCATTAATTTCAAATTTAAATACATAATATACTGTGAATGCAAGCTATCAGGTCCTTTCTTACTTCCACAACGAAGAGGAATTTGTCACTTTTTGTTCACAACTACATACAACATCAGTAATATAGTACTAATTAGATGGGAAGTTTGAAGTGATGACTTCTTTCTTTTTTAACCCATTTCAGCCTCACCAGGATGGGCTATTACATTGGAATCGTGACCTTTGGTTGCTTTTTCTTTCAGCTGCATTGAAATCCATAAAAGTTTAAATAAAGTTTGCAGAACCAATTTGTATGATAATGCCATGAACCAACGAACATTTTTTGTCGACGTTTGTCTACCGATCATTTACAATTTATGTAGCTCAGCTAACTGCCTAAAACTTCTATAGTATGCCTTTAGCCACGCGGAAGTACGATATGTTTTTATGTGCTAATCAAGCAGAAAAAAGGAAGGCATAATCTAGAATAAAAAGTGCAATATTTTGAGATAATCCATGTAAAGTCATGGCAAAATACACAAAACTAACTATTCTATAGAAAAATTTAGTTAAAATTTAAATAGTCTGAAGGTCCTGATTTTCAATATTGAACAAAAGGAAGTAAAAAAATATTTGCAAACAGTTGGTAAGCGCAAGCAGTCCCCGTTCAGTTTTCATTTTCAGCTTAAAATATTTTGTGCATTTTTTAAAGGAGTGCTTTTCATTCACAATTTGGGAGCTAAAAGCATAATTAAAATCCAAGAAAAATACCAAGATCCTAAAGTCTATAAAAAGTAAGGAGGCTCGTTAGTCTTATTTTTTAAGCTTAATTTCCAACTGCAAGTAACGTTAACAAACGCTGTTTAAAAAAAACATAGCATATAAAGCCATATTTCGTCTGACTGTGCTTGATATAAACGATCGTGACGTATGACATGATGCTACATTTTTAAACCCTACGAAGAGATGGCACTTTATGGCAGTAGGTAAATACGTGTATAAACGATACAATACGGTTTGTAGTTCACAGTATTTTATTTTATTTTCAACAACACCTGGATTTGATTCTGAGTTTTAGTAAAATGAGAACAATCCTTGACAATTATTTTTTTCCCTTACAATATTAGCAAACATCTTCTGACACCATTAAGTAGCAGCATATGCATAAAACAATTCATTGAATCTTCAATCTTACATTGGCTGCAGAAAAGAGAAAGTAAGTTTGAAAGTCACATTTAACAAACGATACATACAAATGATTTTATACATAAAATAATAGAGTACTGTTTTGTTGAATGCAGTTATTTTTTTTAGTTTGAACTACACCGGGATTGGTTTCCTCAGCTTTACTAAAATCAGAACATCCTTGACACTTAATTTTATCTTCTAACATAACAACCGACAAAAATCATGTAAACCTTAATTAGTAATATAGTAATATTTTATCTGTACAACAACTCATTTCGGCTTCAATATTCTTTATATTCGTACGATTTAATAAAATACAACCATTTTAAATTTTTTAAGTTTTGTTGAATACAGTAATTTCAAATTTGAACTACTCGATTCATGAGTTTTACTAAATCAGAATAATCCTTAGACAATTAATCTCCTTTTTAAATACTGACATAAAATCTTCTAACATCAATAAGTAGCAATATATAAAACAATTTATTTACTGGTCAATCTATTATTGACTGAGGAAAGCTAAAGAAAGATTAATTTAAAAAAAAAGACGGTCCAGTTCCAAAAAATAGGGCTCAGTTTGAAACAAATATCTGCTCTTCAATACGTACGCATGAACTCGCAATGGGGAATTTTTTGCTTAAGAGGTTCCTCGGCCTTATCTCCCATCTGTAAGAAATAATAAAAGTAAGTGAGAAAGGTCAAATAAGACAAGTTCATTTTTCTCGATGAACCTTTATATATGATTTGGAATTTGAACTTTAGTCTTTAGTTTTTACATGAGAGCGGATCCGTAAATCCTGTAGACTCTCACATTGTAGAAAACTGTGAAAGGCAGAGGGACCCATTATTGTTGTATGTAAGACTCTTCCAAAAGGATCCATTACAAAGGTTCTTAAGTCTGAAAAGGGTTTAGGGTCATTGACATTAGGGTTTAATTCAAATATTAAATATGCAACTTGATTCCTAATTCAATACAGTTGAATTGGTTAATTAAATTGTGTTACCTTTAAGACAAGTTATATTAGGACGAGTCAAAGGCAACTCCTTTTCTTCTCCGTTTTCTTCCACATGAAATATCTTCCCACTCACACCCTCATCGGTAAGTTCAGTCCCGTAAACGTGGAGATAGACTAACTTCCTCCAGTTCTCGTTTCCACAAACTATAGAGAACTGCCTGTCGTTCAGTACCATTTTTAGTTTTTTAACATTGGGCATCCACTTCATTAAACTCCGGATGTCATCCTCACTGATAATATACTCGATCCGTAAATCCGTCAGATGGGCAAGACTCACGTTGCTCAGTTCTGGTTTCCAAGTACGGTAGACTATATTTGTCCGCTTATACGGCGGTCCTTTATCCGCCGTATCCCGAAGGTGAAGCACTTGGAGATTAGGGGTAAACTTGACAAACTCCATATTTGAAGATAGTGTATCTGAAAGGTACAGCTCATGGAGGGAATCCAGTGGTACTTCACATGGAAATCTGGTATATGGAAGGGAAGGTATCCGATAGGCTTTCAGCACTCTCAGCGTTGGAGCATGGATTTCCAAAATTTCCTTGGCAAATTCTATTGGAGTACCTGCACCAAAGTCAAGGGTTAGAGTTTCCAAAGGAAGTTGGAGCTCCATGAGGAGGGTCCTCATACCAGCAGATATATAATATCCTTCGTATAGTTCAAGGTTCAAGTGCTTGAGGACTAGCTTTCGACTGTCTTCCTTCCTAATGATGTTTATCGTTTCGATCATTTCTTTAACGACACTGGAATACACAGGTCTGGATAGTGTGAGAGTTGTCAGTCTAGGAAAGTGGGAGAGAACTTCCATCCATGGAAGTTTCACGTAATCCTTATCAATTGAGAGGGATTTTAGGTGGAAAAGCTCTCCATAGCTTACTTCATTGGCTGGCTCTCCATCTTCGTCGTCTTCCTCGTCACCTCCAAACCACGGTTGATCGATCCTGTCCTTGTAGCGGTTCACAACCAGTTGCTGAAGATTCTGACATGAGAACATCACTTTGCGAAAGTCTTCAGCTCCATCAAAGCTACATGCATATAGCTCTAAAGAGGTGATGGTGTTGGAACATGTCAGCCAAAACTGGTTGATAAGGTCCTTATTCCAATTCCGTGTGAACTCCCAATTAGTTAAACAAAATTGCCTATACGGATTCTTTTCACATTTATTCTTGGGATTCTTCACAAACTCGCAAAAGTTATGGAGAGTGCAGTGAGGAGACAAGCTATCGGCCCAAAACGTGCCTGAAAAGAGTTCACATTGATTGAATGTGACGCATACAGAGGACCGCCAGAATGGAAGAGAGAGATCATGCCAGAGCTTGGATACCAACCGGAAATTGGCGAGGACCTCCACTGGACATTGCTTAAATAATGTCTTTAAAATCTGAAATAAGTAAAAAATGTTTTAAATCAGTATCGCAAACGAGTAATAACATAAACGCCTACTTACAATCACCATTATGTCATTCATTCTGGTAGTTTAAATTTGTATTTACCACAGGATTTTGCATAGCCGATGACATCACAATTAGGGTACCGTTGTCGTCGCCCATGTCACCATCATATCCACTTTCAATTGAATCAGAAGAGGCTGGTTCCATTCCAGGTGACTTTGCAAATCGAAAGAATTCATGGGGTCCAGACCCTCGTGTCGCTGCCGATTCGCTCCCAGGAGCTGGACTACATTTTCCCTCCTTTTCCTCCAATACTTGGACCTCCATTTTATTTCTTGATTGTCTTGTAATCACTGATCACGGCCCCAGAATTCAATTTGTTCAAGATAACTTCACTTGAATCTTCTGAACAAATGTCAGTTGTTGGAGGCAGGGATTTTCTCCTACAGACGCCAGTACTTTGCGCAATTTAGTAAGGAGAAACGGAAGTGATCTACAAAAAAAATGACTGTTCTAGTATTATTGAGTTACTGACGTGTATTGATTTATTGAAAATAGTTGCTTATTTCTCGTGTACAAACCTGTTAGTGATTATAATCGTCGAGTCGAGATTTTTTGTCAATTAGCAGTACTATGCATTGCCCAAAATTGTTGTTTACAAAAACGTTTAGACAGACACTCTTTGTTCTCTCACCAAGCACCAAGCCAAGAAGACCCCCACGCTATACCTATATGTATTTGTGGCTGGATGTTGTGCCTATTACATCGAGTCGACTCGCGTATTGCTTTCATTTTACTGTTTTCTAAAGCCTATCCACTTCATATACTTCCACTTTTGACTGTATCTACTCAGCAGAGGCTCTGTCAAAATTTGCATCTTTGAATATGCTATATGCTTTCGAAAAAGTGATTACATTGATTTGCATATGTGATTGATTGTGATATCCAGCCACCCATCCTCTCATGGTATTTGGTTTTAGTTTCCAGGAGGAACAGGAAATAGTTTTCACTTTAGTCTTGGTTTAATTGTAGGTCTGTTGAATGTGCAAGTCATCGAAAGACCTTAACTCCAATGGATATTGAAATTGATTTGGAGAACAACCGCGAAGGGGAGAATAAACGTCAAAAACCTAAATTTTTAAACTTGAACAAAGTTGGACACACACGCTCAATCACGATGACTAAAGCCAGATTTGGAAATAGCTGGAGTGACATTATTGAGGCGTTAATCTAGACCAAATATTTTCTCAATAGCTAATGCTAGTAATATGGAAGGGAAAAGTCACCTTCCTGGATACAAAATACAAATGCTCTTAGTTTAAAAATGCATTGAAACATTAGAATAGGAGAAAGTTTTATTAAGTTTTAAATCAGATTTAACATTTTATTTTTACTTTTTATCAATCAAGCCTAGAATATTTAATTGAACTGTAATCGATTCAATAAATTAATTATTTTCCGTTATTTTAGGAAGACTTTTTCGATTTTCAAATATGATACAATAGCACCTCCCCGGTTTTATGTAAACTAGCACAAAACACCTTGTTTGGATTTGATATTTGGATATATCAACATTGTTTTGATTTATCAATTAACAGAACATTTACCGTATTTTTAACTATATACATCATACGTAGAAATGAGAATTTTGTAGTTGACATGACTTTACATCTCAACAATGCATTCAGATAAGTTCCTTTAGCTGCATGGGTAGTTAATCAGACTCTTTTGCGGACGAGATTCGTTTGAAATAACGCTTGGCAACCGTCGGCCCGGATGATGCTTGCATTGTCTGTGTAAATGTTAAAAATTCCAGTTTGCAATTCTCAACACTAATGTTTAAAATAATCACGTACAAATTGAAAATTGAGGAAAAAAATTTTAATTTGCGGGATTGCCATAATCATTCCATCCTCGTTAAATTCACAGTGTCGCTCAAATGTGAAGTTCGAACCCTCCTCCCCTCTGCTCTTTATCACGAATTTATTGCCATTTTCCATATTGGTAATGCTCTAAAAACACAAAGCATAATCAAAGATAAATATTGAAATCTTGAATGGCATAATCAAGGACAACAATAGTTAGTTACAATTAACCAAACCAATACTTGAATGATAAGCCAAAATTACTGTTATTGCTACAATAGTATTATATTAAATATGGCTTCTAGGGAAGGGATCACTTACCCAAACTTGAAAATAAAAAGCTTTTCCCCCAAAGGAACTCTAAAAACTCTTCCTGCGACCTTCCAACTATATCAAATCAAAATGCCTGATGTCACTCCCCGACAATCACAGTTAGGTGAAGTGGTGTTGAGAATTAACTAATGGTTGACCCAAAAATCAGGACTAAGTGAACACTCCAAACCTTATCTTTCTTTCTTTGTATGCCAAACTAACGATGGGTACAAAGCAAGTAGAAGTGAAACAAAGCAGTACGTCCCACGCTAGGGATATTTGTTGCACTTCTGTGTCTGGGTTTTCCCCGCCGTTCCTACAAACAACCAGACGAAAATAGCATAATTATTGTTGTAATAAATCTAAATGAACAATATGAATGTTAAATATTAGTAGGTCCTTTTTTGCTTCCAACGAAGATTGATTTGTCGCTTCTTATTAACTTGCGACCGTTAGGTGAAAAATTTGAATAAAGTTTGCAGAACCAATTTGTATGACAATGCCATGAACTAATGAATATTTTTTGTCGCTGTTTGTCTACCGATGAAATTTCATTTATAATTTATGTGGCTCAACTAACTGCCTAAAACTTCTCCATGATGCCTTAGCCACACGTAAGTACGATATGTTTTTATGTGCTAATCAAGCAGAAAAAGGAAAGGATAATCTAGAATAAAATGTGCAGTGTTTTGAGCTAAATCCTTATTAAATCATGGTAAAATACACAAAACTTACTAATCTATAGAACAATTCAGTTAAAATTTGAAAAGTCTGAAAAGTACTGAACTTTAAAAAGTTCAGTACTTTTCAGACTTTACTTCCTTTTGTCAAAAATAAAATTATGTTTGACAAAAGGAAGTAAAAAAAATATTTGCAAACAGTTAGTAAGTGCAAGGAGTCCCCGTTCAGTTTTCATGTTTCTAAACCATTCAAGCAGCAGTTTAAAATATTTTGTACATTTTTTAAAAGGAGTGCTCACATTTCACTCACAATTTGGGAGCTAAAAGCATAATTAAAAATTTAAGAAAAAGTCCAAGACCCTAAAGTCCATAAAAATGAAGCAGGCTCGCTTAGTCTTTTTTTAAACTTCATTTACAAGTAACCTTAAGAAGACGTTATTTAAAAAAACATAGCATATAAAGCCACATTTGGTCTGACTGTGTTGGATATAAATGATCGTGACATAACATGAAGATACATTTTTAAATACGATGAGTATGAGTTTTACTCAAATCAGAACAATCCCTGACAATTAATTTTTTCCTTTAAATACTATCAAAAAATCGTGTAGCATCATTATTAAATTATGCACATTCATGCTTCTTTTAATTGATTACGATTTATGCGAACATTTTTAATTATAATATTGTAAATCCGTTTTATCACGGGGAACTGTGGAAATAAGGTGAGCAAAAAACTTATGATGATACTTAGTTGGATTTGCTGTTTCATGATTGATTCTTCATCCGAGGAATAAATGATTGAGGCTAAAATTCATTTCACAAGAAAGTACGATTTTATTGAATGCAGTTTATGTTTGAGCTACGTCGGGATTGGATTTATCACAATGTTAATAAAATTAGAATACAATTTTTGACAATTAGTCTTATTTTTAAATACTGACAGCAAGAGCAAATCCTGTAAAACCATTATGAAACGACACATTTTATTTCATCTTCAATCTTCAATGACTGTGGAAAAGTTAAAGTAAACAGGGAAATTTTATATTCGTACTTATTTAACCAAAGCTACATAGGTTTTTTTTTACTTTTAAATTAAAAAAATGACGGTCCTGTCTTGAAAGAATGCTTCAGTCTGAAACAGTTCCCAATAACTTTTTTCTTAAAAACTAGTCGATGAACTCACAATGGAGAATTTTTTGCTTGAGTGCTTCCTTGGCCTTATCTCCCATCTGTTAAAAATAAAAAATAAAGTATTTGAGAACTGTCAAATACGACAATCTCAGGATACCTCGAAAGTTTAACGATGATAATCATCTAATAATTTATAATTTTAGTCAGCCTACCTGAGAGTGGACGCATAAATGCTGGAGGTTCTCAGTTTTTAGAAAACCGTGAAAAGCAGAGAGGTCAGTTAGTTTTGTACGCTCTAAATAACGAGCGTTAGCCCCCAATACAAAGGTTCGTAAGTCTGCAAACATAATTTTCATTGACATTAGAACCAATTCAAATATTCAACCTTATTCCTAATAAACTACAAAATTATATTAGCGTTACCTTTAAGACAAGTAATATTAGGGCGAATCGAAAGCAGCTCCTTTTCTTCTCCGTCTTCTTGATAAAATCTCTTTCCAGTAACACCCTCATCGGTGATTTTAGTCCCGTAAATGTGGAGATGGACTAACTTTCTCCAGTTCTCACAAACCAAGGAGAATTGCTTGTCATTCAGCGCCATTCTCAGTTGTTCAACATTGGGCATCCACATCATTAAACTCCGGATGTCCTCCTGACGGACAAAATAATCGATCCGTAAATCCGTCAGATGGACTAGACTCACGTTGGCCAGCTCTGGTTCCCAAGTACGGTACACCATTTTAGTCGGTCCATAAGCTATACCCCGAAGGTGAAGCACTTGGAGATTAGGGGTTAGCTTGATGAACGCCATGTTTGCGGAGACTTTATTTGATAGGTATAGCTCGTGAAGGGAATCCAGTTGAACTCCACATGGGAATCTGGTGTATGGGATGGTATCGGTTCTACGATAGATTTTCAGCACCCTCAGCGTTGGAGCATGGATTTCCAAAATTTCCTTGGTGAACTCTATTGGAGAATCTTCTTCTAGTCCAAGGGTTAGAGTTTCCAGAGGACGTTGAAGCTGTATAAGGAGAAAGCTTTTCTCACCAGTGAAACAAGATGGGTCTGATAGTGAGACAGGGGTAATGTGCAAGTGCTTGAGGACCAGCTTCCGATTGTCTAAATTCCTAATGGTTTTTATCATTTGGAGCATGTATAAAACGACACGATCACACTGAGGTCTGGATAGTTTGAGAGTTGTCAGGTTGGGAAAGTGGGAGAATACATCCGTCCATGATACCGGAAGTCTCACTTTATTCATATCAATTGTGAGGGACTTTAGTTGGAGAAGCTCACCATAGCGTACATGGCTTGGCTCTTCGTCTTCAGTGTGTTCATCTGCATTTTGTTTATTTTCATCGTCTTCAGTTTCAGTGTACTGTTCTTCATTTAGTTTATTTTCCGCGTCGATCCCGTACTTGTAGCAGTTCACAATCAGTCGCTGAAGATTCGGACATGAGAAGATCACTTTGCGAAATTCTTCAACTCCTTCAAAGCTGCACATATATAACTCCAAGCTGGTGATGGTGTTGGAGCACCTTAGCCAAAACTGGTTGATTAGGGTGTTTTTCAGGGTGCTCCCTCCGAACTCCCAACTTAAACAAAACTGTCTATATATGGATTCGTTTCACATTTATTCTTGGGATTCTCTACAAACCCGCAAAATTTATGGAGAGCGCAGTTAGGAGACATGCTATCGGACCAAAACTGAGGAGTAGTCCTTGTGTTCCGAGAAGACATCATAACCAAATAAAACGCATACTGAGGACCGCCATAATGGAAGGGAGAGATCATACCAGAGCTTGGATACCAATCGGAAATTGGCGAGGACCTTGACTGGACATTGCTCAAATACAGTCGATAAAATCTGAAAGAAACGAAAATGTTTTAAATCAATATCTCAAACTCATAAACTGTTATTTAAATTATGTCATCCATTCTGGAAGTTTAAATTTGTATTTACCGCATGATTTTGCATTGCAGTTGACAGCAAATTTAGGGTACCGTAGACTTTGTTGTCACCACCCATGTCAAAATCACATTCATCCCTTTCCCTTGGAACTGGAGAGGCTGATTCCATTTCAGATGACTTGGCAAATCGAAAGAATTCATGAGTACCACTACCATCTATACGTGGTGGGGAATGTCTTGGGGTGGTTGGCACCGATTCTCTCGCTGGAATATATGCTCCCTCCTTTTCTTCCAAAACTTCTAACTCCATTTTGTTTGATTTTCTTGATTTTTGTTTGATCACGGTTCAAGAACTCAATACTTTACTTGAATCTTCAAAAAAAAAATGTCAATTGTCACTTGTGAATTCCAACTTCGTAGCTGCAGCTAACTGTTTATTGCTGAGGTGTATTGAAAGTAATTAGTTGTTTTTTTCTTGCGCACAAATCTTTATTACCAGTACTTTTCCCCAAAATTGTTGCTTGTAAATTAGAGCCTCTTTACTCAAAATCACGATCGAAGAACTCTCTAGACCTCGTCGGAAGAAGGAGAAGTGCTTGTCCTTTTTCTAGAGCATTGCCATTTTATTTATCTACTCCGCATCTTCTGTCAAAATTTACACATCTGAAGTATGGAAGATAAGAAAAATACTCAAATGAGTAGGAAATGTTGAATAGTTTCTTGGTATGAGAGTGATTTACTCTGATTTGCATATAGATTGTGACATCCAAGCACTTATCCTCAATTTCTCACCCGGCTTATTTTTTGTTCTGCAGAAGCTGTTTCATTATTATTGTAGTTTTGAGCTCGAACGGCTGTGTCTGCCCGTCTTTTTGTGAGCACTGCGAATTTTCAAATGTAGTTTTCGGCAATAAATAGGTATGAACCTTAGCTCGGACAAACTCGAAGATGCGCGACATCCGGTCACTCCTTCGTACCCTGGGGGAAACTAGAAATTGTTTTCACATAGTAACATATAGCAGCCTGGTAGCCATTGTTATGTTACTCGTCCGATGCGAGCAAATCTAGAAATTAAACCGTACCATGACCTTTCAATACCATAGTATTCTAAAAGTGCAAAATTCGCAATAATGACTAAGATAACATGATTTGATATTTGATCCCCAACTTCCTAGTCCAAGCTCCATACAATAAAATGCAGTCTCAAAAGGTTACAAACTACACATCACATAGTTCCATCGATCTCCCGAACATTTGTTCGGTTTATTACCTATTAATTGTGACAAAATTTACTCTATTTTAAAACATCAATCATATACATAATGAAACTGTATTTAACATATATTATGGATGTTTTATAAACAAGGAAAGCAATCCATGTCCTCAAAGATTATTATGAGCACTCATCTCTATACCTCTGTACCTATGTATACGAAGATATACGATGTCATTAAAATTTATGTTGCTTTGAAAGACGACAGCCTAGCTACTACTATCCAGATGTTACGGTTTTTAAGGACCAACCTTCCGTCATATTAAATATTCCATGCTATAATTGGTAAAATTTATTCAAAATAAGTAATCAAGCAACTTGAAACGCACTTGCATGCAAACATAGTCAACGACAGCTCATTTTTGTATTTTTTATTCAATCCGGTCCAAACTTTGAGTAGAAACCTTGCGACATACGAAATATACAACATGCATCTTAATTACAAAAGTTCATCGTGTCTTTTAAGGACAAGGAAGAACAGATGAACTTGAAAAAAGTCGACCCGAAAGCGCCACATCATCTATTCCAGTCCACCGTCATACCCTCCCAACACCAAACACGATAGGATTTTTTTTTTCTTAACCCTGAATATTTTCATCCAACGCAATACCATGATACCATCCAAGTCTCCAGAGAAGATGTAAATACTCCGGTTAAAAAAGAACTTGAGCTTTGAAAAAAGGACAGGTGTTATTCGGGGATCAGGTAAAGTCGACCTTGGCATTGAAGATATTCTTCATCTACATATTCCAGCAGTCTACCGACCACGGTCATGTTTTTTTTATATTCAAACTCCAGTAACCCTTTACTAAACTTATCGCTCCTCTTCAAAGCAACCCTTTTTTATCCACGAATATCAAAATGAACCTGAAAATGTATTCATATTGTAATTCAGACAATCTTGTATAAGTCACTCATACATGCATATATAAAAAACTGACGTTATGTAGGAAGTTGAAAAAAGAGCAACATATCCCATCTCCTTGCCCTCTGGAAGATGCCGGTCTGCTGGGTGTTAGCTCATCTTCACCGTCATTTTCTCCCTTCGAGCATATGCATGAGCTACCACCAACAACAGCATCATTTGATTATTATCCAGGAGAGTTTGATAAAAAAACCTGATCTACTCACTCACAAACCGAGTTGCTTCTACACGCAGTTGAGTAATGTTCCGTTTTCTTTCTCGGTCACCCCATTGTTGGCTCGGCTACTGATAAGCTAATAATGTGGTAAATAATTGGGCTTGGGCTGCTCCACTAAATCGAGGTTCAATCTTGAGTCCACTTAAACGTTACCTGCTCCACTAACCATTTTTATGCAGATGGTGTGCCCCTCATTTTCATAAAAAATAAGTAGGTATCTAGATACATGTGAAATCCACGGCAATATTACTCGGGCTAAGAAAATAATCATCGTCTTACTCAATAATAAAGTAATGATTCATTGTTATGTCGATTAGAATCTAAACGATTTTCTCCGGTTTTAAAGTTTTGATATAATAAAAAACTAAACAAACTTTTTCTTTCTCAGTTCCTGGAATATACCTTTGCTTTCGGTCCAATAACATGGGTGAGTAGACTGACTGGTGTATGGTTACTGACCCTAAAGGGCTTCTGATAGGAATTTCTTAGAAGGCTTATATTTTTCCGATTCCATCCCTCGGATCATCATCATATTCCCTTTGAATAAAAATGTAAATTTTATGAAGGAGTTTCCATATTATCATCGCATATATCATTATCATTGTTAGAAACATTGTTATTAAGAAGAGAGGCAGATGATTCCATTCTACTCCACACGATGTTAACGATGTTCAGTCCTCATGGAAGATTTAAGGGGTTTCGTTATAGCTTTGACCCTGGACTTGATCATGAACTTGAGTGACTGGAAAAAAACATGACAGGCTGCATGAGCTAAAAAATATTTATAATTCGGAGATGGCGCAATAGCATTGACTTTGTTGTATCTATTTGCATGATGTGTGGACTAGGATGAGGGAGTCTGGCAACCCTTTCTCTCCAGACCGTCCCTCCATTCCACATGTGACGGGGAAATTTTCTCCATTTACATATTTATCTCCAGCGTTTAATTTAAAGAAAGGGATTACGAAACAGGTATAAGTTGAGATCATGTCATGTCAGGCGAAGTTCAAGTGCAAACCGGCAGCAGGAGACCTAGACCTTCATTATTTTATAGAATTACAAAAAAATGGTTTGGATGATTGGATGATGATGACGATGTTTTCATGCAGCAGCCTACTTGTTTCGTTAATACTGGCCATCTTCAGGACCATTGTCCATGACAGGTGTTCAAGGCGAACTGAGGCTGCGCACACAACTACGAATAATTAGAGATGCTCACCTTCTTTGCAAAGATGATGTTTTAACGTCTCGCAAAGATAATGAAGGAAGGGGAACAACTGTTGTGCAGGAGGAGACGCGGTTGGTTGACATCACAATGAAATGCTATTAACAACGATCATGATGATGTACAGATGCAAGTTCCAGAGGCTGATTTACGAGGAAAAAAAATGATAAAAATGGGGGAAGATTCTTGGACTTGCGGTTCATTATACTTTCTTGCGTAATTATGTATATAAAAACATTTGTAGGCATCATGCCATCAGATTGTGCCGGAATCAACATGCAACGTTAGGAGTAGAGGTTCTACCGTCCGGTAATTAAACCAAAACTGGGTAATCAATGTCGTCATCTTCTTGACCCACTGATTGAATGACTTTTAGCCTATTAGTAGACAGAAACCTATGTACAGCACTAATGATAATGATAGCTGATGAAAAATTTATATACTTTGTTTTAGTTCCCACGTCATATTGCAATATGCAATTATGCTTATATTTAAACCGGCCTTTTTCTAATCAGAAGGGACTAGAGTCATATGTTATAAATGACTGCAATGCCCAAAAAATTAGTTGTGCAATTTATGCTAAAAAAGGGGTCCCCTTCAAACTCATATTTTTTTCAATCTCCACGCTACAAGTGTTCAAAGATCTTTATTTTCCAACCGTTTCAACATTAACATTTAGACTTACATAATATACTCTCACACCAGAAAAAAAAAATTTTTTATATAACTCATTGGGCCACTTTCATAAAAACAAAGTGCATCAAAAAACAAAAAATTTCATACATCATTTACACGCTATAAGGTTCACGCTTTAAAAAAACAGGGGAAAATAAAACAATATAACATTGAAACCAAAAAAAAAGTGGTATAGCAGTAACAACAGTATATTTTGTGTTCCGATAACTTGTCATCTTTCCACATAACAACAAAAAGGTACAAATAGGAAATAACATTTTGGTTGCTTTCATTTTTTTCCAATTATAATATATTTTGTAAATCTAAAGTCTACTTATAACAAATAATGCAGATTGTTTTTGAAACATGAGTGAATCAATTCAACATCATATTTAACATAGCACATATTTCTGTATGCTTGTCTGTGTGGCAATTCATTAGATAACTTTCCTCACGATATGATTTCATCTTTCTGAAACAAGTACGACGGAACGGGAGAAAAAACAAAAACATCTTCAACAAATATCTATTGGAATGAATGTCGCGTAACGAACGAGTACATTACTGTTTTTTTTAATAAAGATAATTACTAACGCTAACTAATATAATTAAATAATAATGAAAGATCATCAGTCAATCCCCTTTTATATCGACCAGAAAAGAAATATAACTCACATTTATTTTGTAACCCTTCCTCCTCCTCAGCATTTTCGTCATCATCATGTTCATATATAAACTATACAAAAACATATATTATCCTTAAGTCTAGAAATGTACGTATTTTTTTCAATTATAGTCACAACATAATAATAATTATATAGTTATATCTTATCCTCGGACACATACTTTTAACCTTTCATTGTTGATGGATTAATTAGTGTGTATGCTTCTGAATCATATTTTTTTTTCTAGGGAAAAGGATTGTTTGTGTTAACTAGGGTGTATCTGTTTCTCCATGTATTTTTTAAGACTTTTAGTTTTCCATTTTTATTCTCAATTATCCTAAATCACCTATTATGTAAGCATACAGCTACCCTATGAAACTACAAGCTATCTATATACATTTACTGTTCAAGAGTAATATGATGCTGGAGACTTTGCAAAATAATTAGGTATTTGTAATCTATACTTTTCTTCTATCTAATAGCACACAATATAAAAACTCTTACAAAGCAAGAGTTGTGAAAAATGCACATAATTTTTTTGCATGTTTTCGTGTTTAAAAAAAGATATGTTTAACCAAATGCGTTAGACTAATGTAATGATATTCTAAAAAACGGATTTTTATTGTTAGCTGATGCGATAATCGATATTTGTTTGATTCTGTTATGGTGAAAGCATTATCAGAGAGAGAGAGAGATAGGGAATTGGCGTTGTTTGATTGATTCATGATTATCAAATAGCATAATGTACTTGTATATATTGAACGTGTTTACTCGAATGGAATGAATGGTCTGTTAAAGGTAAAAAAAAAGCACAAATTAGCTTAGTGCATCGACATCGGTTTCTTTTATACTTTCATCCTCTCTCATCACAAAAAGTACTTGTTCTGGTAAAAAATGGAATAGAAAGATAAACTTATTCTTGTGATGATGATGATGATGATGATAAATGGGATTATTTTGAAATCCGTATTTAGTACTTTACTACTTTCATATTGCTTGTCTTGTGGTACAAACACGTTAAGCTGGTTAGTTTGAAGTTAGCTGGAGTGATTGCGCTGTGAAGTCATGGTCCAACCACATATAGCTATATATGCATATATTGAGTAATAATCTATAAAAAAGATGATTGTTGATGTAAAAGCAATCAGTCCAGTACGAGCCACAACGCAATGCAACTATTAAAGATTGTGTTAATCACTTTCCCTACCTTACATACTAGTATATAATATGTTATATATAATACTTGAACAATTTCATCATATTATCAGATTATTTAGTTTCATTCACTATCACCATTGTTGTCTTTCAATCTTATATGAATCCTTATAAATACTACGCTATCAACTAGAGCTATGCGGGGTTACGCATAGATTATGCCTATGAATTATTGTTAGTGTTGTTAAGTTACGATTGTGAGATTTTTAACTGTAGTTATTGTAGAAACTGTTTATTACATTGATGATATATGATTGCCAGCGTATTACACAAATTGTTTGCAACTGACCCTGCCGCTCCCCCATACAGGTGAAGGGGGTGATCCAGTGCAGAGCAAAACTTTGGAAGACGATTTGATTGTTTTCATTTACTTTTCTTATGAATTATGTGTAGGAAGAGATCCGTTGTTTATGATTGATTATCTTTTTCAACTTGCAAAAAAAAATTGTCAGGATGGAAAATTGATTGATTGATTGTGGTTTTAAGTGCGTTTTTTGTGTTTAAAAAAATCATTCGTTATTTAAATAAGTTTATAAAGCTTTTTTCCAAAAAAAATCTCATGCTTTTAGGTTTCATGATTGTTTAAAGTGGGTAGTGCTTGATAGTCAGCTCCAGCTCAGTCCTATATTCCTAAAAGTTCTTTAAATATTATATAGACAATGCATCTTGCATTCCTAGTTATTTCAGGTAAAACAACGTCGCTGCTTGGTTGAAGCTTAATGATTATTATATTAGGTTTTGATGTTACCATTGTCAAAACAAAATTGGACAAATGTAGATATTTTCTTTCTTTGTAATGTGATTGACGTGGTTTTGTGTGATATGATGTGAGGTGTAATAGCTAAAACTAAATTATCGTTAACTCTACAACATCACTTTTCTCATCATGGAGTATAGTAGCATTGTGCACTGATGATAGTGACAGTGGATTATCATGTGTGTAGCAAATAGGCATTTTTTTAATGTACCCTAAAACTAAATATTTTTTTATGTAAAATCATAAGTGCTTATACGAAAAAAGTAAAACTGGTTCTAATATATTTTAGTTGTTTTTTATGAGACATGCTTTAAGATCGCACCTGGAGAAGCATGTTAGCAAATGAGGAGTTGGTGAACTTGAAATGACGTTTATCGTAAAACTTGAGAAGAGCTGGACTGTAGGGATGGTTCTCCTTCAAGTGCATGTAGTGGACTTCAGGCTCTCCTGTTGTGTGTCCGCATTCCTCACAGACGTAGACCTTCGTCCTTCGCTCTTTGTAAGCGTAGCTGTGCTGGACTCCATGCACTTTCAAGCAGTGTGACTCCAAACTACAACGCTGAGTGAATGACTTCTCACACATGTTACATTTGTACGGTCTAACTCCTAAAGAGATAAAAAGGGAAAAAAGCAAAATGGAAATTAGCTTCAATAGATAAAGAATCCAGACGGGAGCTGACATTGAAAAAAAGCATGGATATGCCTTAACGGGAAAGATAAGGAAAGTAAATTATTATTAAAATATGCTTAAAAAGAGTGAAAAGGTTACCTGTATGAGTTCTCGTGTGACGCTTGAGGTCAAAAGTGTCGTTGAATCCTTTTCCACAGAAAGTACACAAGTAGCGTTTCACATCCGAGTGGCATTTGAGATGTCTATTAAGTAATCTTTGAAGATTGAATGCCTTGCCACAGATCCTGCAACTCAGTTTCCCACCACCCCCGTTGGAAGTGGAACTCGTTGGTCGGGAGCTTTCCGTACTGTCGGACGAGTCAGTACTGATGTTACTACGTGGAGGCTTCTCAATCTCTGCGGAATGACGCTCAGGGGATCTTGAGGCCAAGGGATTTTTGATTCCATGACCCCCGTTTACAAATTCAACAGGTGAATCGTTTGGTATGCCAAGCTGGACGGGAGACAATTAAAGAAAAAAAAGAAGGTTTAGAAAATTATGTAGACTTACGCATCTGAAAAGTTAAAAAAAAGGATTGTGTGCGGGGATGCAAATATTAGGTAAATTTTTAGCTTTTTTTGAGCCTAACGTTACAATACAGTATAAATAAAGCTAATACGGAAGCAAAAAAATGGCCTTTAAGCAAATGATAGGAAACAAAATATGTGTAAGTTGGGCAACTTTCGAAATTGGTAATAAGGGAAGATTTATGATTGGAATTTGATGGGGAATAGGTAAAGGATGTGTTGGAGGAGGGGCTGCGCTGAATTTTCTCTATATTTTTCTATTTGGTCTGCTGTGTGTTGGGTCTAGGAAAGAGAAACATCAGGTTAGCTAACCCGTTGCTGTAGGATGCCGACCCTGATCGGTAGGGACGGGATGCTGGAAATATCATTGACGGATGAACCAGAAGAATGCCTTCTGTGAGGTGCGTGGCTAGCGTTGCTGCTCGAGCCTGGACTGTGGGCCATGCCATGGAATGACGGAGATGGACCAGGGGTTCCATGCTCAGTAAAGGGAGTGAATGGGGTACCAGGAGGAGAGTCAACAACAGAATCATTTGTGCAGGAGGGAGGGGAAGGCAAGGAAATTTGGGCGGAAGATGAAATAGAAGGAGCTGGAAGCCCAACAATGGAATTTACCATTTGTTGTGACGAACAATGACCCAAGGGAACAATGGATGAGGAGTTGCTCACTACAGACGCTCCAAGCAGGGAAGTATTGAGACTCAATTGATTGTCCAAGGCAGCACTAAATTCATCCGAGAAATTGAAACCTCCAAAGTTGAAAAAGTCGTTTGTCGATGGTTGTTGAACAAACTGCTGACGTCCTGTAGAAAACAACATGAATATATTTCAATTAGCTTTCCACATATACTTATTGTGTCTGCTTAGGCATCATTCCATTACTACAACAAGAAATGAAATGCAAAAATGGTTTAAAATGCCTTGTTATCAGATTGCCAAAGTTAAATGCAACTGCAAAAATTCACTAATAAAATGGATCATTTCTTTACCTTGTATATGGTTATCCAGGAGACTGTTGACATTAGTATTTCGGGTGGAAAACTGGGAATTCCTAGAATTAACATCTTGACCGCGACTAACAGCACATTGTTCATTATTCTGGTTCACATTAGGTTCCATGGTAGTGAGAGGCGCAAGTAGTGGTGGGGGCTCTGGTTGGGGAGTCTCAACATCATGGGCAGGCAGATCATCCCGACAAAATTCGGCTAATTCTAACAATGACTCTGGACTGGGGAGCGGTAGTAACAGCGGATCGTTGCCTAGATGCCCCCCTCCTCCCCCTCCCACACATACGTCTAGAAGAGCTTCAGTTTGACGTGGATCATAACGGCTAAGAAAACTTCCTCCAAGGCCACTTGTACTCCCACTACTAGACCCAAAGTGTCCTCCAAGTCCTAAGCTATGCACAGGAGGTAAAGGATCAGAAGCTAATCGATATCCTGCGGACCCGCCCATATTGTCTGAAAGGTTGTTGTTCCCGTTGTTATGACAGGCGGGAGGATCACTTGGGTTATTGTTGAGGCCTCCGGAGGCCATCCCATCCCCGTCACTACTTTTACCTCCTGTTCCATTCCCTGAGACACCGCCTTGCATTCTACCTCCTCTGGGAGGTCCATTCCCTTCATAATCTGTAGGTTCTGGACCGGTTGTTCCTCCAGTTGTCCCACTGTTGACCAGCAATTGCATACCGCATTAGCCATATTGAAGATTTATGCAAAGGTTTATTTTCCACGACATGAATATAGCAACGCTTTGAGTAAATATATACTTGCATTGTACCTAAATAAGCATTGAGTTGGCTATTGGTAGACATTCACAAACTAAGTTACTCTTACCTTTGACTGAAATCAAGAGGCGCATCTTGTTCAGGTGGAAAGGGTGACGCAGGGCTGGGCGACTTTGGGGCAGGTGCTCGTTGAATCACGGATGGTCTAAGTGGTGCTAAGGGGTCGGTCTTCAGAATCGAAGCAATTCCTCTCCTTCCTTTTCCATCAGAATCTATAATTTACAAATACAAGACACTTTTATTTAGCATTCGTGATTTATAATTCTCCAGAGGTAAAGGTCCTCCAGAATGAGCAAAATAACGCCATGTTCCATTCACCGCTGTCACAAAAAATTATTCATTTTTTATCATAATAATTGCATAAGTAGTCTCATCCAACAAAACAATTTCGTCTAGAAAGAAAGCCCATGCGATATATGAAGTTTACCCACGATATTTCCTTGTCAATGATCCCTCCTAATTAAACGTTAAGGAGCTAAAAAGGTCATTCCAGAAGTTCACTACTTGACTTGCTACCGTGGTTCACTAACACATGCCTGATTTTCCCAGACCTTTAGAGACACGCAAAGCTGTATAAAGTACTTGTGGAAATTTGAGTCATTCCACTTCACGTCATAATTCAAGCTTGAAACGTAAACCATCCATCCCTACTCTCTTCTCAGTTTTCAGACATGGCAAAAACAACGGGCGTTTTAAAGTCAAATACTGACCCTACGAAAAGCTTGCACGCAATCAGTCAAAAGTTCAATGAGATCCTTTGTCATTTTCCATGTGTCATCATTATGTTTCTCACATTGGACGAAAACATAAAACAGTTCATTATTGTTTAGAAGTAATTACTTTAAGACAGTATAGTTCGACAATAATAGATAATGATGTCGCGCAAGCAAAACAGTATTTATTATGCGACAGCCCATTTTTATTTTCTTACACATCAATAAACTTGAAGTTTCTTTCCATTTAAAGTAAGGCCCCACCAATTGCAAAAAAAATAGCTTTCAAGTAAAAAATCTTGTTTGTTTCGGATGGCCATAACAAGCTATACGCATGGAAAACAAATTCAACAATGAAAACAAGTTTGCGTTCCGATAATTCGCGTTGGTTGTTTTCATTTCCCAGTTCATTATACTGTTATAATAACCGTGTGCTCTCTTCCAGTACGAAATAAATTATCTGTGGCCATATTTCCATCATTGTGCATTGCGCAGGGGATATTTTCATAGCCCGAAAAAAGTTCCCAGGCAATAATTAAATATTCTCAAAGAACTCAAGCTCAAGACAAACAATAAAAATAGCTCATATTTCTGCCATTACTTGTGTTGATGTCTTTCGCACCTTCAGCAAGCAATCATATTTTGAAGTGATTGAATCACATTTGCAGAATTGGAATGCATTCATTTGACTATTCTAGTAATTGCAGGTAATATTCCGACTTTACTTAATGGATATGAGGATGAGCCTTGCCATACTACTATTCTCTCCCTGCTTAATATTAATAAAATAAAGTAATAACAATAGAAAGAATGAGAATAGTAGGTAGGTCGTTGCCCCTCTTCCGTATTGAATTAATTTTCCAACATTCCACTCACATCTCGTAAAAATTGGATTCCCCATTGCATTATGTATTTTGGACATGTGTTGATGCAAAGAGACGCTGTCTATAAGCCAGATACCTAACTCTCAAATTACTCCGGTGATTTTAATAATTTCGAAATTTAAAAGCTCTCTATAATACTTCTAAGCTTGTGAAGCTCTAAGGCGCCATTCCCTGACCAACGAACGATTTTGCTGATGATCAGTCACCAATTCAGAGAAATGAAGGAATCCCTTTGCTTTGCCGAGAAAGACCGTCGGCCTACATTATTCATCATCCCCATATGGGATATTATTGCACAGGCTATTGGATGGGCAGGTAGGTTACCCGATGAATGACTGCGTAGTAAGTTCGTTACTTAACCCAGAATTCAAACCATTCGGTGACGCCATGCACATATGCTTTGTATGCAAATTTCCCCTATAACCTTGTGTAATAAGCTGTGTATTCAGAAAAGCCATCTATGTAGTAAATATGGGATTTTTGCTTTGTTTGCAGATTTCATTCCGAATCGCTTAGCTGTCCTCTTGCTGATGAAGAGCTATTGAATGATTGGCTAGTCATTGGTTAGCAAATAACGAAAATTATGTATGCAACATATACAGTTCCAGCCGCCTATTTTTAGATTTCCGTTCCCAACTCATTCTCCAAACGAGGATGGACTATGGACCATGGAAGTTTATACAGGATGTATTGTCACTCCTAAAATATTCATGCTCTGTAGTTATCGCACAAGCAATCTAATCAGATTCAGAAAATATTTGGCTCCATCACTGTCATAATAATGTTATCGTTGTGGGCTGGCGATAATCACAATATAAACACATGGGAAAAGCGCAGTTAGTCAGCCTTGTTCAGACTGGTACATATTTCCATAGCGGTGTTATGTGAGGATTATAATCATCAGTGTAATTATTTCGTTTTGGCCTGGTCTGGCTGCTTCAACCATCCCTGACGACAATTGTTTTGGTGGCTCGGTTCGTAAATGGCTTCCTATGCCGTATAATGCCATTTGCTCAGTTATTCAGATATGATTCATGTCTCAAGTTTCCCAGACTAAATTTGGACAAGTTTTATCTGCGAATTGATCCTAATAGATAAAAATGGATCGCAGAAGCTCAAAAAGATAGTCAACATAACCGACAATTTCGAGCAATTCTCTAAGGAAAGCCCAAACAGAGCTACTTATCTTGAGCAAAATTCTGGTTTTTACTTTGGTTGCTGAGGTGAAACAACCGAGTTGATTGGTATGCTCAAAACCATATTATTATCAGAAAGGCTGAGCTTTCCTGAGCACGAAGGGCATCTCACGTAATTTTTGCTAGCATGCATCCCCATCCATGTACGTATTCATTAAAGCTGGCAAAAAAAAAGCCAAAGAATCTGGTAGGAAAGTATCTTTGCATATTTACAGTAGTCTAATGCCAGGAAAACATGACACTAAAACCGTTAACTTTTTCCACAAGGATATTAACCGCTGCCGCCGAGAGTGAAGTTGAGAAGGGAAGAAAAAACTTGTCGATTCACTCTTTCGTCTGTTGCAACATGTTTGGCTGATGAAATGAGAGTCGTTCCTGTTTCTCTCTCGTATACGCTTTTGAGTCTCGGAAAGGAAATTGAAACTGAATTACTGAACATATGGCGCAGTAACCATTACAAAACAAAATAGAATCAGGAGGAGGATGATGACGGGTGAATATCATTACCTGAATATTTTTTACGATGGTTGACGGTGCTATGTGTATGGGAGCTTCGACATGTACCTTTCTACAGCCCTTCTCTCCTCTTTGTCTTAAGGAATAACTGGTTTTGGGGGGATCGTTTTTAGTCAATCATTGTAAAAGTGTTTTCCTTTAAGGTCATTACATGACTTACATTATTGTATCATATAATGTAGCTTCTCACAGAAAGCAAAAATCTCTAAATTTCAACTTGCTCTCTGTCTCCCTGAAATGGCGCGTCATCATTATAGCTAATATATAATTTCTCATGTCAGAATCAATATTGTGCTTTTAAAGAAGGAATACATAATACTTCATTGAATGGCCTCATTTTCAGTATAAAAAACGCAAAAAGTCCTTGATCAAATTTTAAATATATCACCTTTTTACATAAATTAAATCCAAGTTTCAAGTCGCATAAAGAAATGCCAGTCGCTTGTTCGCAAGCTAAGTCGCTATCGAGTTCATTTTGATATTATGCGGAAATCGTTACAAATCCCTGAACCATTTAAAAAAATCTTAATAAATAACTAGCAGCTTGATGTAGATAGGCACGTACGCATTGCCCATTTTAATATTGGTATCAAGATCAACTCTTTTTTGTTTTTTATTACAGACGACCACATTAAAATTAGTAAATCCCGATGCTGCAGACAGATACCAGTTGAATTGAAAAGCAACAAAGTACCCCGTCTCATATTAAATTTAAATTCAGAAAAATATAGAAAAATATTTTGTTCATCCAATTTCTACTTGATAATAAATAACAGAACTTGAATCACCTATTTAGCTCAGTAGCCGAATCAGATCGTTTACAGTAGCCAGACGTAAGTTGACGCTGTTCATAAGTATGACTTCATCATTATTATCAGTTATTAGAAACGCTGTTTTTCGTATTTACTCTGGGTCCATGCAAATCATCCTAAATATGTAAGTTACCTAAGCCAAGGATGGATAGCAGTAAAATCATGTAGGTTGACGGTGGTGATGATGATGATGATGTTGATGGAGAAGCGATTCGACAAGAATATTATTATGAAGGTAGTTATACCAGTGTAATGTATTTAAATTTACCAATTTAAACCAATTACGAATATTCTGTTCACCTTTCAAGATCATGTTTAACTGTCACCAACCTTTAGCCTTGGGAGCCAATTAAGCTCCTCTTCATGTCCAAACTTACTATCACTTCTCATACCTCTTCTCCTTTTTCTTGCATTCCCTTTTAGCTAGTCCTTGAATAAAGAACTCTAAAGCAACCTAATCGGGTTTCGTCTCTCACTCACTCCTTTCAATACATGCACCAATTCTGCATATCATATTCTCCAATAGAATATCACATTGGCGACGAGACTGGGATCAAAGCAAAAGTGAATCTTTCAAGTTACCCCATCCGTTTTACTATCATTTTTACTGCTTTCTCTTCATGAGTGATATTGGCATTGTCGATTCAACCACCTCCGCGGACGAATCAGACACACAGCAACGCACCCCTTCGTCATCTTCCACCGCCAGGCCCCCACCTCCTCCACCTCAACCAAAACCTGTGAAAGTGAAGAAACCCAAGATGCCTCCCTCGCTTATGGGTTCTCTTAGCGCTTTTGATCCTAACACTGAGGATTTCACTATGTGGTGGGGAATGTTCGAAAACTTTCTTGTGGCCAACGGCATCGATGCAAATAAATCCGAACCAAGATGTGTGGCAATATTGCTCTCCTCTATCGGACTTGAAAACTACACCCTTCTAGCCACCTTGCTTTCTCCGGACTCCCCATCGTCTAAAACACTCTCGGAACTGGAAACGGTTCTCTCTGATCATTTTAAACCCGCTCCAAAAGCCATTGCGGAGCGATTTCGTTTTACGGGAAAGAAGCAGGAGGAGGGTGAGTCCGTTCATGCCTTTGAAGCAGCTCTTCGGAAACTGGCAATAAACTGTAAATTTGGACCGGACCTAGAAACACGCCTCCGCGATCAGTTTATCTTCGGACTGTCCAGTGAAGCGGCCCAGCGCCAGTTGTTCACCAGGGATCACACAATTTCTTTACAAGATGTTGTGGCTATTGCCTCCGCTCAGGAAGTCGCCGAAGCATCAACAGCTCTTGTCCGTGGCAAAGCACCAGCGCTAGCCACAGCTGATCAAGTGCATAAAGTTTACTCCCACAACCAGGGCAAGGGAAAATTTCCCCAATATCAAAATACAAAACAAAACCGCACCGCCTCCGCCCCTTCGGAAGCAACCTGCAAAAGCTGCGGTTCTAATCAACATCCTAGAAACCAATGCCGTTTCCGTCGCGCCAAGTGTAACAAGTGCGAAAAGATTGGGCACATAGCTTCTGTTTGCCAGTCCACTCCCCCTGAACAAAATCACCACGTCAGTTTAGAGTCGGTCTCTGACTTAAATATGGTTCGTTCCACAAACAAACGGCTTATCACGGTTGATGTGGAAATTAACGGGGTAACTCATACCATGGAGTTGGATACTGGTTGTGAGACCAGTGTTATCTCTGAAAACTTCTACAAAACGCAGCTTCAGTCTTGCCCCCCACTTTCTCCGTCTCAACATGTTTTCCGGACATACACAAAGGAAACATTCAAACCTGTCGGTGATCTACAGTGTTCCGTGAAACACAATGGTCAACAGCACGACTGTTTGGTTCCTGTGAGCAAGGGCTCATCCCTCTTTGGCAAAGATTTCCTCAGCAAATTCCAAATCAACTGGAAACAAGTGGAATCGCAATGCCACAAGGTCACCAATCGACCCAAACTTACTCTGCAGTCTCTCCTGAAGGAATATCAAGACGTGTTCCAGAGCCCCACCTGCTCCGATCGCATTCGCGATTTTCAGGCTAGAATCATCCTCAAGGAAGATGCCCGACCCCGCTTTCTCAAGGCTCGCCCAATTCCGTACGCTTTAAAAGAAAAAGTCAACCGGGAGTTAGACCTCATGGAGTCAACGGGCGTAATCACCCCAATTGAGACAAGTGAATGGGCTTCACCACTCGTAGTCGTCCCCAAAGCTGATGGCCGGGTGCGAATAACCGGAGATTTTAAGAACACAGTTAACAGCCAACTTTGCGTAACACAGTACCCTTTGGCTCTCCCAGATGATATATTTGCTAATCTTGCTGGCTGCAACCTTTTTAGCAAACTTGATGGCAGCAACGCCTACCACCAAATTCAACTTGATGATCCCTCCAAGCAGTTTCTTGTGATCAACACGCACCGGGGCTTGTACCGATACAACGTTCTTCCACAAGGCATTGCGTCATCACCTGCTATTTTCCAGTCCATCATGGATAGAATGCTTCTGGAAATCCCCCAAACCGGTGCTTTCATAGACGATGCCCTTACGGGAAGTCTCGACGAACAGTCTCATCTGTATCAACTACGCACGATCCTGGACCGTTTTCGTAAATACAACTATAAATTGTCCCCAAAAAAGTGTCAATTTCTACAACATTCCCTTGAATTTCTGGGTCATACAGTTTCTGCTAATGGAATTCAAACCACCGAAAGCAAAGTTCAAGTCATCAAGACGATGCCCCCTCCAACCACGGTAACTGAGGTTCGGTCGTTCCTTGGGCTCGTCAATTTCTACGGAAAGTTTCTTCCTGACCTCTCCACCGTCTGTGAACCATTATATCGACTCACCAAGAAGGACGTCGATTTCCAGTGGAGTGATCTCTGTCAGCGTGCGTTTGAACAAGTGAAGACAATGCTTAGCTCAACACCAACATTAGCTCACTTTCACCCAGACAAACCAATCGGCATCTCATGTGACGCCTCCCCAACTGGCCTTGGTGTAGTGTTGTTCTTACGCGAACACACCGGCTTTGAACGTCCAATCGCCTTTGCCTCAAAACTGCTTACCGACACGGAGCGAAACTACTCCCAAATTGAGAAGGAGGGCCTGTCCATCATATTTGGCATAAAAAAATACTACAAATATTTGTGCGGCCGTAAATTTACTTTGGTTACGGATCACAAACCCCTCCTTACCATATTTGGACAAAAGTCGGAGCTTCCTCCTCTTGTCGCAACTCGCCTTCATCATTGGAGCCTCTTCCTTTCTCAGTTTACTTATGAAGTAATATATCGCAAATCAGCGGACCATGGAAACGCAGACGCCTTGTCCCGTCTTCCTCAGCCTTCCCCTGGGTCGTCTACCGTCCCCTATCATCAATCTTGCGTCAACTATGTCACCTCTCACCAACTAGCGGTGCTTCCTATCACCGCGTCGCAAATACGACAGGCCACAACACTTGACCCTATCTTAAGCCAGGTTCTCCAGCTAGTCCTATATGGATGGCCAACAAAGCTTCGGGAGCAGGATTCAGCTCTCCTACCATTTTTTCATCGTCGGCTGGAGCTTACTATTAACCAAGGGGTGCTTCAATGGGGCATTCGGGTTGTCATTCCGTCTCAATTCCAACAACAAATCCTCCAACAGCTTCACGAGGCTCATTTGGGAATTGTCCGAATGAAAGCGCTAGCCCGTCAACATGTTTATTGGCCAAATATTGATCAGTCCATTGAGACCATAGCCAAAGCCTGTGTCACCTGTCAGCAGTCTGCAGCCAACCCACCTAGTGCACCCTTGCACCCATGGCAATTCCCCGAAAAACCATGGCAAAGGCTCCATATGGACTTAGCAGGACCCTATCTCAACAACATGTGGCTCATCATCACTGACGCCCACAGCAAATGGCCGGAAGTGTTCATAATGCACTCCAATACCACCTCTTCAGCGGTAATCCACAAGCTTACAGAGCTCATCTCCCGTTTTGGCGTCCCCGAGCAGCTTGTCACTGACAATGGCAGACAATTTGTGTCTCAGGAGTTCGAGAATTTTTGCAAGACTCACGCCATAAAGCACATTTTGTCATCACCCTATCACCCCCGAACCAACGGCGAAGCCGAACGGTTCGTACGGACCTTCAAAGAAGGCATGAAGTCTAAGGATATATCGGTTCCCTTTCGGCTTCAGCGTTTTCTCCTTGCCTACCGGACTACTCCCCACTCCACTACCGGCGTGAGCCCGGCAGAACTTCTTCAAAACCGCTCTCTGCGAACATTGCTCCACCTGCTACATCCCAACGTGTCCACCTCTGCTCGTAATCAGCAAGCAAACCAAGAACGAGCCTACA
>JAQGAH010000491.1:0-35969 GCA_034696885.1 Lepidocyrtus paradoxus | reverse complement strand
AGCTGACACATATATGGAAATTGAGAGGACGCAGCGCAGCTGCGTTACTCTCAATTTTACCAGAAATTTATTATTACTATTATTATTATTACCACATTGTAAACTTGTCCTTCCGGTTGGAAACTCCATTCCCAGTTTTAACAACGGACGACATTGACTTCCAAGTTTTGGAGTAGCGCAGCGTATAGCCAGCATGTTCATGGTGTAACAAGTTTGGAACAAGTTGCTTTCTGACAAGTCGTAAGAGCCGAGTTATAATGAATATGCCTGTTTTATACGACAACTGTCTTATCTTTATCTAATGCAACAATAGAAAATTGCAATGCTTAGAGCTCTCCATTTTCCTTAAAATGCTTAATTAGCCAAGTATGATTAGTGTTTTAATTATTTTTCTAATTGGTCTCAATGTATTCACAGTTTTCTATATTGACAATAATGGAATCTTCTCATAATTGCTTTAAAATCTTTTCATAAAGGGGATAAATTGGAACAAACTTGAGACTTGTAAACGTTTTGATTGACTCCGTTTATTCACTCAAAACTATGAAGTTCTACAATTTTTAAACTTAATTTCAACTCACATTCATTGAAAAAGACACTTCCCATTAAGAATTAATAACATATTATACACTTTTTCTCATACATAAACTATGTTTATCAATGGGAAAGTATTATGCAGTTGTAAGGCTGCTTAATGAAAACCCGGCTTTTTCTTCAATTAGCCGAATCATCAAAAGAAAGTACACAGATGTGGTAGCATGTTTTTAAAGTGATTAATTTTCTCGGAATGGCAAATAGAAAAAAAACGGAGAAAAAAAAAACTTTCAGACTTTCTACCTGAATGATTTCCTTCAGCTTGATGTATACACAAAAAGGAATATATTTTTTCCAGCATGTACTATTACCTTTTCCTTCATTTCTCTAGTTCCATTCCCTTTCTCACTCATAGCTTGTGGTATTGGTTTTTGGCTGGGCTATAACCATATTTACGCAATGTAATAAAAGCATTAGAATTCATTTCAGACGGATTTTCATTCCTTTTTCTTCCCCTTTCACCGTGCCACTATCCCGATAATCGGAGCCTGGCTTTTATGATGCCTACATCATTTTATGATTTCCAGGCATTTCCCATTTTGCATTTACTCCGGTCTTGAACTTCCAGACACGCATAATAATTACTTGAACATGGGAAAAAAACGCTTGGGTTTGGAAATGGAATGGTTTCTTGGAAGATGATTCCTATAGAGTAGTACCTATTTTGCTGTAATTTATGATGTCTTCAAATCGCATTACATTGTTTTGGGAAATAACAAGCACAATTCTGGAAGTAATTCACATGTACGGATACTAATAATATCTTATGCAAACAAACAAGCGCAACGCCTCTCCTTTAATCTGACATGTAGGTGGAGATGAAGAGTGAAATTCTATTTTTAACAAACTCCCCCATTATTATAAACAAGGGATGGAACATCAAAAGAACAAAATCTTTCAGCACTAATAAAGCATTTTTTATATGAAACTTACTGCCAGCCCGATTAGATAGCTATAGTAATTGTGCAATAATGTGCTCTCCTTCCCATCCTGCCTTTTGACAGGAGGAATAAAGGGATTTTTTCTCCTGCACTCCCAAAGCATTATTACAATCCAAGGAATCAGCAAGACTACAGGAGCTCTGTCTAAGTTTTCTTCTGTACATAAGCCATTGACTAGATCGCTATTTTGGAAGTCTACAAGACTGAGTTTTTTAATTATGTTTATTAGTTCATTAACCTTGTTTGTGTGGTAAAAAACGCAGCCAATCCGAGCCACGCACGCTGAACAATCTCATCAACACCGTCAGCCTTACCTTGTCTTGGAAAGCAATTAGTAAAACATGGAGGGAGCTGCTATCCCGCTCTTTTGTAGTTGTACGAAGTAGTTCATCAAAAAGTTCATTTGGATAACCTACACATATGGCGTAATAAAGAGTAATTTGGTTGTAGCGAATTGTTTTATATGTTAAGAAGTCAGTAATGGCTTTCTCCCTTTTGGGGTGTAAGTCAGGCCAAAGTTTATAATTATGGGACCAACATGTGCGTTTACTTATTTAATTATGCTTTTTTGGAGTAAACTGTAGCGGGGCTTAAATTATCGGGATGGAGGGCGAGATAAGTGGTATATCCAAACCGTAATCATAATAATATAGAAGATTTAATCAGGGCCTTCTAAGGTTCTCCTAATGCGTGTATAATACACCGTTACCCCATTCACATTGGTGAAGACCAACTTGTTATATAAGTTAGGAGGAATTCCCTATATCTACGACACTTTCCCTCGACATTGTAAAGAAATATTGAATGACTTGAGTACAATTTTACTCTGAAACTTTGGCATGCATTATTATGCTCTCGCCCTCTCCGTTGAAGGAATGCATAAATCAAGCTGACAGTCTGGAGCACATAGGAGAAAGGAAATCCTAAGGCTTTTCCAGACTCCTGACAAAAGGATCAGTGGTGGCAGTACACGGGGGCCACAGAGGCCAACCTATTTTTTTCTTGGTGGTCTTGCTACTCTCCCGTAAATAAATATTCACCTGTTACAAATCGCTCCGATCGCTAAAAAGTCCACAGTCACGAGTCAACCACCGACACTGTGGCCCCTTAAGATCTAGCGAGATTTTATTTACGACATGTAAGACTTTAGAACGTGAGTGTGTATGTAAAACATGGACAATAACGCTACATGAATTTCTATTAGACGATCGCTACATTCCACCTCAGCTCCGTGTGTTAAAGTACGGCAATTTATTATGTACAACAGGGATATTTGTATATCAGTACATCGATAAGCTTGGTTTTAGCTAGTTAATATAATTATCTGGAAAAGACTTTCTAATTTCCTTAATTACTATAGTCTGATAATAATCTGTGTATTGGAGTTATATGCACTTGTTTATATCTTGACTTTTGCAATATGCTTGTGTTATACTAAGTAGCTGAGAATGTGAAGAGAAAAAGTGTAAGATCGCTAAAAGTTCCTTTCCCTCCTCCATTCAACCTAGTATTAAAGGGCTTATATGTAGTCTATTGAACCAACTTATATTTTATTCAAGTCTCAGCCTCAAAGTGGGAAAAGTTTAGGGGGAAATCTGAAAAATGAATTGTTTGAGGGAAAGGCAGCACAAGGCATCATTCCCTGATTAAATAGTCACTACACGGGACATGGGAGAGACAAAGCGATGAAATCAGTAAGCGTTTTTGAAGACTGGTACGTGAAGTTGATACGGCGAATCATCATCTACCCTGTCAGACACGGAGTGAATGCTGATGCGATTTCTCCCTGCTCAAGGTTCCATACATCTGCTTTGGCTCACTGGTTGGTTGATTTCTTTTTTACACGATCCCATTTCCCCTGCAGTTTTCTAAAGGACACGAGAGAAGAAATGGAGTGAAAGTGCTTCTGGTGTTACACGGCTATAAGGAGGGGAGCGGAACCCGGAAAAGCAAGAACAAGAAGGGTCGAATAAACAGTTCATGATGACAGTATGTATAATAGAGAACAACGGACGGACGGAGGGAGTGCATGTGCGACTCAAGTTAGTGAACGCTGATGTGGGTCTAAACAAGATGAAACTTTGATGGAATGCTGGGAGGAATCTAGTATGTGTGTGTATCTGTGCATTGCACATGCTGTGCGGTTTCGGGGGAAAAAAGTTAGAATGAATAGTTAAAAACACCGCACAAACCGGAGCCGAGGCTCAGTTTCCCTTGGCACGCTGAGCAGGAGCCATATGGTCTTTGTACAGATAAGACACGGAGATTTTCTTCAGCTCCAAAGTGCTCCAACCGTTTTCCCTTTCTTTTGTGTCAAACAAAAAACGGAAGCATGTCACCAGTACAATAGAGCATTACAGACATGACTGCCCGTTCTTTGTCATCCTGAAGTTTGTCGCATTTTTCTTTGAAATCCTAAGAGCATTTACGCACAAAGAACAAGTCATCAAGGAGAACTACACAAAATGTGGGACACAAGACCCAAAGAGGGGAGCTCACAAAGGGAGAAAGTAGCGTGCACAGGGAATGGATTGGGAAGGTTGTGAAAGTTGGTGACGACAGAATACATTATCATCGCTCAAACAAATCAAGCTGAGTGAGAGGGTGTTAATTTGAGCTGCCTCCCTTATTTGGTGTTAATCCGGACAGTTTGGGATTTGGATCTTTTTATTATTTTTTTTTTGACGAGTTCTTTCTCTTTTGGGCTCCATGACTTACTCCACCAGCATTTTTCTGTTCATCGACCAGCATGGCACGCTCCAGGGACCAAGAGCAACTCCGTAAATTTAAAATTAACAACGGGATCAAAAAATGTTTTCTTGGGACGATTGATGTGAAAACTGGGAAAGTTTGGAGGAAGCTAAGCGTCACCCGTGGATGCCAAAGAATAGGCGTAAGATCCCTAAAAGGCTATCCCTCATCTCATGAGCTCGGAATAATAAATACGGGGAAAGGAGCAAGAAGTCCTACATGGTTGATAGTTTCCCTCCCTTCAATTTCCAAAGAAAAGAGTGGAAAGGTGACCAGATTCGTATCAGACGGTACGAAACGGAAAAAGTATACTTTAAATAAATTGCATTCAGATCACCTTCAAAGTATTTCCAAACAAGTTGAACATTTTACCGGCAGCAGTTGCTGCGGCTGTATTGGAGCAGCCTTTATTACAAAAATAACGGTTCAATATTTATGGTGGAATGGGGCCAAACGGAAACTCAAAACAGTCAAAGTGCAGCCCAACTCGGGTGAAAAACTGCTTGAGAACTTTTCTCGCTCACTTGTTCTCCCACATAGGTCTTTGTATTTTGGTCGTGGGCTATGCAATTGTCGGTGCTGCGATTTTTGAGCAGCTTGAGTCTGGCTATGAACTTCAGCAGAGGGACAATAAAACCAAGAATTGGAACTCCACCTTTCAGCAAATCAGGAAAAAATATGTTGACGAGCTATGGAATATTACAGGTAGGATGATTTTGAGTGTCTCTGTTTCAATATGAAAGGAACTCTTGAGCTGAGTGGAAAATTTTGCGAAATGTTCGCTAATTGCAATTATACCATTTCATGCCACCCCATTATTTTAATGACAATCCATTTTCCGCCAAAATGCGTCTTTCAGTTTTTCACGAATAAAAAACAGACAAAGTGATGATGAAACCCATTTTCAAAATTTGTTTCGAGCATTTCAATCACAATTAGCTGTAGTGGAACTACTCATGTTAAAGTATGCACTCGTATCTATCATCATTAACAAGCAACAACTGCAAAACAGTTCCAGTGTAATAGATCAACTTTCATAATTACGAAAAAAAAAACTGATTGATCACTGATGCCATTTAGTTTTGCAGAATTCCCCCCAAGTGAAAGTACCTCGTAGACAAAGGGTTTTTAATAGAAATTGATTTTTGCCTCTGCAAAAAATTCACAGATCCCCAAATTTCATTTGAGATGCAATCAGAAAAAGGAAATAAAGCTTTCCAAACTTGCCACAAACTCTATCATGTCAGTTTCCCAACTTCGGCACGATTCTAATTTTGTTTTCTATTGACACTTCTTTATACAACTCTTCCCCCAAAAAGTTCTTTAACTTTTATCGCTAATAATAGTTTATTGATAAACGCTATATATACAATCCCTACATGGTATATGTAAGTATGCATGGTCTTCAAGACAGAAGGGAAAAAACGATCTTAAACTCAAATAGAAATCAAGAAGTGAAGAATGTTTTGTCCATTTTAAGAAAACATTGCTGCAGCCAGAGCCTCCGCCATTCCTCAACTGCACACAGGCCTGAATTGACGGAATTGATTGAGCCAACACAAAATATTATGTATTGTGTTAGGTACTTTCTCGCAACGCATATCGGTTTCAGTGACACACTCGCTCCTTTATGGATCCTACCAGTCCCCCCTTTATAGCCAGGCGTAGGCACACTATATGATTGAGATATTAAAGGGTAAACTCCCATCAGGGAAGGGGGGTAGATCTAGGCCCACCACCACTTCAGTGGTTAGCATAGTCACGCGCCATTCCACAGAGACATTTATTCCGTAACCCATTTTCTGCCGAGTCCCGCGATATTTTATTCTCACAAGACGACACGACCGACACATGCACACAACAAGAGACCAATAGAAAAAAGAAAATGTGTGAAATATAGAAATAACTGAATCCTCCCCAAAAATATATTGTTAGTTGAGAGGCTTTTGACTTTACGACTGGATTAAAGTTGTACATTGAGAGGAGGCGATGCGATCCTTGCAAATGTCTTTTCCCTGCTTGTCTCCTTTATTTCACTTCCCTGTCGATCTGGATTTGTTGTTTGCAACATACTTTCCTCCACACACCGTCTGAGAAACTAATAGCAACCTTTTCGCCGAGAACGGGAGCTGGTGGAGGAAGGAAAGCAGGAGAAAGTTTTTCCACGTGAAGATCCTATTTATACTCCCCTATAGTAAGTGCACACTTACTTATGTATTTGTAAACGACGACATCGATGATGACAGTCATCAGCATCATGGTATCATATAGCTTCACGTGAGATGTTTGGATTCAATTTTTTCCCTTGAAAAAACTTTTTTTTTCGGAGGATAAAAAAAATACATACGTCTTGAGGAATTTGGTAACAAGAGTAGGCAAACATCCTTTATCGGATAAACTAAAATGATGAAAGGGGAATCCAATCTTGATAAAATCCAATTGGTATAATGTATCAGGACGAGGCAACACAATGCAATAGATTTGGGCAGGGGAGTAAATAATATCAGGTAGCTTTGGAATTTCGGGAATGAAATTCCCAATAAAGTAAAAATAAATGAATTTGCCTTGCAGTAAATAATATTTTTTTTATTCATTTAAAATCCTGAATGGGAAAAAAACTTTGGAAAAACCATAGTCACCCAATTGTATTCCTGAGGAAACCTCGGTGACTAAAAACTCCACCGCTACCCTTTAACAATTTTTCTCCCTTGTTGTAATCTAATAAGCCATTAAGTCCTTTAAATTTGGGAGTAGCAAAATTTCCATTTTAATTCCCACTTTCCCATTCCAAAGTATACGAAAATCCAAGACTCTCTCCGGAATCACACCTTTTTTCCCTCTCCAACATACACACATTTTTTACTTCCTTATGCATTATTCCCTGTTTTCTCTCAAGTGAGTTATCAACAGCGTTTGGTTTCGGCTGGTGAAAGTGAGGCGAAATTTGACTTTCTCTTTTTTATTTTTCACTGGATGGGGCTGTAAGAGGATGAGGGAAATAGGAACTGCTCCAAAACAAACTCCTTTTCTGCTCTTGGTGGAAAGTTGTTGTTGTTACCGTTGCTGCTGCCACTTAAAAAGAGGGATATAGGCGTCTGCTCATAGAGAGGGAGTAGTTTATTCCAGTGAAATAACAAAAGTATAAAAACAAGAGGCCATCAACTACCGCATATGTAGCCACGAGTGAAAAAGGGAGTATTTTAAAGTAGGTAGTCAAGTTTAAAAATGAGAATGTAGAAACTTCAGTGGAGCTTATAGGTTCCGTAACGTTTGCTGTTATATCCGCTTTTTTTGTCCTGTCAAACAAAAAACTTCCAGTTTGTATACTTTCCTGATGGAAACATCTACTTTCCTTTGGATCTCTTTGTGAAGTCAAGTTTCCCCTTTCAGAACGGTCGGGAAGGAGTCGGTGATCAGGATGACGATAATATCACAACTTTCTTTGATAACTCTTTTTATTGACACTGTCAAAGACATTTGATCCCCCATCCCTTCTTGGGTGGCAGGAGCACATAATATGGTATAGACACATTGGGGTGTCTCAGTATATAACAGACTTTGTGAAATCTTTAGCGTTTGAATTAAAACCAAACGAAAACACCTACACAGAAAGTGTTAAGTAGTTATCGTAAATTATTCATGGTTTCCTATGCAGTATTCATCGTCTGTTGTCTGATACGGAACGTGAGACAGCGTCCCTTGCAAAAGCTATATGCATGTATCCAGATGACTTGAAATGTATGGAAAGAAAAGATTTGGAGATTTAAATTTATATCTTGATTTGATACTCGTTAAGATGCTTGATTTGCGATTTTTAAGAAACTCACCCGAAATTATTACAAATTTAATGCGAAAATATTATTAAAGAAGGCTCAAGGTGCGAAAAGTTTTAAAATGTATTTTATTTCCATTAAAATTATTTCGTTTTATACCCACAATGAATAAATAAAACATATCAAATGTAATATTACAAAATGTAAGCTTAATCCCACCGCATTTTTCTCACCAAACTCAACAATCAAAGGCAACCCCAGTTCAGACGGAGGTGTACAGGCTGACAGACAGAAGTGGACCGACAATCAATGAAAGTCCATGTTTACTTTGTAACTTGTCTTGTAAGTAAATAAGCGACAAAGGCTACCACTTTTCATGATTCATGAGAGGACAAATATCACATCACAGGATGGATTTTTCTTCAGAGGAGAAAACCCGCAGCTGTCCAACTCCAAATACGTTTGGCTGTAATGTCCTGAAAGTAAATAGATGTAAGGAATTTGACAAAAGGAGTAAGCAAAATATAAAAAGTTGTCGTTACCCATCCCATCTATCCCGTCAGTCGAATTCTATCCGCTAAATATTATTATTTGGCTTCAATGTCTGCACTGTCAACGACGACATTTTTTTGCAATTTCTGTAGGCCCTGTTTCCTTTGACACTTTGTAAGCGCCGCAAATACAAATACTTTATATGTTTTTATTCCACGCGGAGTAAAAACCGTTTGACTGCTGATGCTTTTTGGCAAAGTTGTAGTTTCGCAACAAAATGTTTTGTCCAAATAGAAAAATAACCGGCTACCTTCTCAAAAGGGATGATACATGGATACATTTTATGATCATTTATGTCCTTGCAAGATTTTTTTTTGCAAAAAATACCAAACAAGGAAAAACAAGAATTTCAGCAATATGTAACAGAAAAAGAGATGAAGACGGAATAAAAGGAAGCGAGCACCGCGAGTGCAGCACACTATGTTTGAGGTAATTCCCACGTGCTTTTCTTATGGCCTACAACATTAATCTTGGACACAAATCAATGTCTGGAGGATCCATGGCACATCCTATTGGATGAGGATTTAATCACGGTGAAAGTGTAGGTGAGCATATTCCTGTTCCCTTATCTGCGTGAAAGTGAGAAAAAAATAAGGGGAAACAACATCTTGGTAGACCTCCCTCCCTGATATACTGCTCTAGCTTGGCTTTTTACAAATAGGAATTTTAGTGTTTTTTTCTCCCTTTTTTAAGAAAATCTTTCGCCTTTTCCTCTCCACAACGCATCTTCATTTCTGTTCATATGTACACGTTTTTAGCACGGCAGTTGTGATAGCGATACAAATTTATCGGCCCATTTTTCATTATAGATACATAAATGGAGAGGCTCTTATAGTGGCATGCATTTCGAGCAGAGTTTTTTTTCAGTAATGTTTATTTATTTCTCTAGTTTTTCGTTATGTGCTCGTTCGGGCAAAGGACGTGGTTTGTTTACATTAGAGATTTTAGCGTGGGAAGGGATCACAAGCTTGTGTCATCTTTTATGGAAAAGATGGGAAATGCCCTTTTGATTTCTTTTGTTGGTGCGTATCGCCATCGTGAGAAAAAGATTCTCCCTCTTGAATCTGATATTTCGGGGAAAATCCTATCATCGTACTTGCTCAACATATCGGATACCTAAGTACGATTAATTGATGTGATCACAAGTTAATCCCAATCCAGGAAATTTATGTAATCACGTTTTGATTTTTATGGGGCTTTAGAGCTCTTAAGTGTAATAGTGAATTGGTATCATGGAGAATCGTAAAATGAGCGAATGTCCTCACTTCCGAAAACATAGTTTTCTCTGGCGTAGACCATCCCATATAAGTATGATAATATTACTTCTACACATATCGCACGATTCTTTTGGAAACGCTAGGTCATAGGCAGGAATTCTAGGCACGTCCACCTTTCAAGTTGATTTTCCACTGGCACTAATACTGTTAAGGTATAACAAGCAAATCCCCTAAATAAGTGGTAACAATACTGCAATCATATTTATAAACAGTGGGAGTTTTGTTTAAAAGAGCGATTTTCATGGAAACAAGGATAAAACCACTTCCTCCAGGAACTGCAGAGTGAATTATATCACTCTTTATGGATTATATGAACAATGGACAAGACAAGAATATGATATCCTGTATACATTACTCGGAACGTCTTAGATTCCCCTAATACGTCGTTCTACAGCTCATAAGTCATAACATGACTATTCCTATTTAGGAAGAAGGCGTACTAAATATATCATGTAATTGGTTTGATATCATCCATGCCGACGCTTCCATTCCCGGTAACTGAGCAGTCTTCATACTGAAAAAAAAACCTGGGAACATGTGCTGTACAGATAATAATGTCAGTTTTGGTGAATCTCCTTTAAAACTTGAAGGGGGCATTTTCTTTTCTGAGGAAGAAAGCGGATCAAGATCAGTGCAGATTTTCTCTCTCTCTCTCTGCTCCACCGTAACAGTAAAATGGAAAAGTCAACAGAGTAGTGAAAGAAAAAAGAATCCTTTTTTCCATCCTTTTCTTCTTCTTCTCATCTACCTTCTAAAGTGCATTCACTTAATACAAAATTTTATGCATAGTCGGTTAGAATAATTTTACGAATGAGAGATTTTACAACGTTGATATGTAGTCTGAGGGAAACATGAAATAAAAAGAGATGAAGGAAGGTGCATGAAATAAAGCCGATCACGAACATGTGATATATTTTTGTACGCATTAGATCCCTAAGTACACTTGCATCCGAAAGAGTAAACCTTTTGTATATAAATGTGGACTTCTTCATCTTATCATTTTGATCATTCCTTCCCGTCCTTTTTATCCGTCTTGTATAGGCCTGCTCTGCTGTTTTTAGTGCCTTTGTGGATTTTTTCATTCCTGGGGAAAAGGGAGAGAGAGTTTGGATAAGATAAAATACAGGAAAAAATATTTTAGGTTGGTGATCCTCCCTTTTCAGTCCTAATGCAATGCTATTATTCTCTTAAGACATGCTTGTTTGCTCACTCTTATTGCATTCCCATTCCATACTCCTTTCCTTGTAGAGGGTTTCTCCCGTCATCATTATCATCATCAGAGCCTTTTTGCCCTGGCTGAAGAGAGAGGTGTACCGGAGCAAGGTTTTTTTCTTCTCTCAGTTTTCTCCCAAGTCTTCGGATGCATCAATCAATGTGCGGTATATACGGAGGCGTTGGAAAGGGTACAAGCTTTGCCAGGGCTGGGCAAAATAGCGATTTTGAAAAAAAAATTCCCAAAACGTGTTTTGCATTTTCAATTGAGAAACTTACAATGTTAAATGGAGGATTTCCATTTTGTATTCGACTATGCCATGTCAATTGTGTTTTGCATTTGTAGTTTGGTAATTTGTAAAAAGTGTTTTGTATTTTGCCCAGCCTTACTCCATGTACATCTAACATGACGAACATCTATCCATCTATTAGCGCATATATAGGTAGTTTTATTTCCCATTTTCTCCCTCATTCTTTTATCACTTCTTTCTCTTGATAATATTTAGTGAATACATCACTGTCATCATCTTCATCATTTTAGTTGGTTCACACGCACATACATAGCAGTTGAGATAATGGTCGGCATTCAGCTATAATGTGGATGGAGCTTTTAAAAAAAATTATATTTCATTATATTATATTCCTTTTTTCTTCGTGGTGAGGCTAAACCTTGGCACGTAATAATTGCTGACAATTTTACGACAAAAGAGGAAAAATGTGAGCGTTTCTTCTGTACTTTCGTTTTTTTCTTCTTCTCCTTTCCTATCTGTCCCATTGTTACCAGTAATAGTTGTTATGAAGTCACTCGAGAGGAATGGGAAAGTGGGGAAAGTTGGTTACAAACTAGTGCAGTGGGAGCATAAAAAACCTTTCTGTCCTTTATTAAGTGTCTTGGAATATTTGGAGGAACTTATAGAAATCGTTTTCTTTTCTATCAGACAGGATTCCCAAAGTGACTTGGAACAAGATATAAAATATACAGTAGTGAAATGGCCATAAAAAACTCAACTGGTCTGCTCCCGTTCTGGTTCACTAGAACAAAGATATAAAAAGCCGTGTATTCCCTCAAGGGTTGACGTATTGTGGGATGGCTGGCTTCGTGATCTAGTTTACTCATCTTATCCTCTTTTGCTTATGCATATCTTGATTTTAATTATGCTAAATACTACCATGCTTTCTCCATATGGTCTCCAACTAACTTATGAAATGATGAGTTTGTCGGTGATTCGTAGAAATAATTACGATCCCTTATTAATAATATTATACCTTGTCTCGAGGAGCTCAGCGATTCTCAGAAAAAAAGATAAAGTTCTTGAGCTTCCCATTCCTTCAGCGTTTCAATTAGATATTATCAAGACTCCCGTTTTTTATCCTATGCCATGCCTTTTAATCAATCATCAGCCAAGCTCTGCTCTCAGTGGGGTCTTAAGACTTTATACCCAACAGGAGCAGGGCGAACCCCGTCACGTTGTTGCGTTCCTGTAATAGATTATGAGGGATTTTTTTACTTCATCCCATTCATATTTTCCATCCAATAAGTTTCTCATTTCTATTTCCCCAACTTTCTCCCTTTTCAGGAGAGATTTTTTTTAGTGAAATGAAACAATCCTCAAGGAAATTATGCACAGACTTTGTCTGTCAAGTTTGCATATAATCACTACTTGTGTACAAACATCTTCCGGCTAGTATGTACAATTTTACCGAGGCACACACTCACATAATGCTATACAGATATATATAATTTTATTTCTTAAGTATGTAGTTTCCCAGACGATGGGAAAGAAACGGACCGTGATGGTTTATGAGTCCAAGGCTCCTATCCTTTCCTTTGCATTAACATTCCTTTAAAATGATCTAGTTTACTGGAAATATGAACAGAGTTGAGCAGAGTTGAAATTTGAAAAGAGCTCTGATATACATAGATACTTGTTCTCTCCTTGGAGAAAGTTACTTTCTTGCCAATTAATACTATTCCAGTAAGTAAATAAAATTGATCACGCTCCCATTTCCCTCCGACAGATTTGAGAGAAGAGTTGAGGAGCTGGATGATGTACACATCTTCAGGATAGCAGTGCGTCCAAGCTAGTTGGTAATGAAAAGAGGAATATTGTCGGAAATAAAGATGAAGAAAGATGGTAATTTTCTATTCATCCACGTTAAATGAGAGGAGCCTGATGAGAGAGAGTCCACGCAACAGTACACATTCCCCATTGGAGGGACAGAGAGGGAAACAGCAATGGCAATACTACTTACTTTTAGTTGCTTCTGGAGTACATAAAAGTACCTAAATGCCATTCTGGTAATTGTATCACTGCCACTATCATTTAGCTCCTATTGCTTGGAATTGTTTTAGGACTTGCTAGACTTATTTAGTCAAGTCCCTGTTTTTTTTTGTGAATCGGACGACAATATAAGCAGAGAGATATATGCTTCATCCCCAACTACAATTGAGCAAATAAACATGCTCTATTTGTGCAAATACACTGGCTGGGTTTTATGTGTATCATTTATAATAAAGAGCGTTTGCTAACGTCAGCAGACGAGCTACATCATTATCGACTTCCATCCAGCTTATGTACACAAGACTAATAAGTGATCCAGTCTGCTCATTTAATATTCACAAGTTTATGATAGATATGATCCAACATTCAACATCCGACCAAAGACAAATACAAGGGATCATAGTGAGAGGAGCTTCCTTAAAATTATTAGAATTGTTAGGCATATAATATGCCAACTTTTCAAAGACGAGTCTAAACTTTTGATTCTTGAAGTGTGAACTGAAGATAATGTGAAACATGTATATTTATTTTATAAAAGCTGCTTTTCCACCCAATAGCGCTTCACATGGAATGAAATGAAGATGAATCAACTAGCAACGTTTTGGATGATGATAGCTTTATCGCTGATAAATTGATAAGTGGAGCATAATATAGTAATTTTATATTTGGTCGAAATCATAAACCGCACGCACGATTTATGGCTGAACGATAAAATGCAACTTCAAACGATAAAAAAAAATCCACTTTTTTCTTCTCAGAACGGGTAATATTTCTTTCCACAACTGGATCATGAGAGCTGAGCTCACAGTCGCTTTCACTTTTCAAAGATAAATATGCAATTATACGTAATGCCTCTCCAAATACATATTTGGGTGCAAAACGATCTGACAAGATGGAAGCTGACAGGATGACAGGGAGGACGGATATGCAAACTTATTATTCACACAGAGACTGAGAAAAGCTTTTACGAAATGTTAGTTCAACCGTCCAACCCCACCTTTATATATGACACATCTTTCCTTCCTATATGCGATCCCGTCATTGGGGAATAGTGACACGTCGTCTTTTACGATATTGAGATATTAAGAGGATATCCTCAGTGCACATTTCACACAACGTGGTTGACAGAAGAAAAAAAAACTGGAAATATGTGAAGTTGCATGATGGGCTTTTTTTGGTACTGAAATACTGAAATAAATGTCTAAAAAAAGTGCTCATATAGCCACATCCATTTATGGATTAATGGACATAACTCCATCCCAAAGAGAGTTATTTTGATTTCCACAATCATAATTTCACTTTCTTTCTAAAAGCGTGTTCAAAATAATTTATACGTCACCGCACACTGGCAGGGACGATTAGGCGTTCGTAATAAACTGCCAGTTTGTTTGGACGTTTTCTGTCACCAGGAATGCAATAATTTAGATAAAAGCACATGTATTCGTTCTACACGATGATGACAACTCCATAAACAATCCTCCATGTAGGAGTATGCACAATGAACTCGTCTCGTAACCATGGGAATCCTTTGGACTAGTTAGGATTTTAGATAAAACCGTAACCAGCTATATGGAACAAGTGCAAACAACAAGGCGTCGCCTCTATTAATGCAGAAAATGCATCAGCAATATTTTCCCCCTCAAAGTTTACTGCTCTGGTTGTTAAGAGGAGTGGATGTTAAGCATACGGCAAAATGTCACTTGGCCATAGTACAGGCTTTTACTGAGGGATACACTGGATTATGTTAAGTTCCATCCCATTTGCGTTTTCACTGTGCAGTTTTCCGTGTTCCGAATGGAATATCCATTCACCTCCTGTCCTGAATTCTAGAGATATAAACAACTTTATGCATTCTTTCGGAAAGCGCATGAAATGAGATCAATCTTCGTATTTCTGACAGAAAATAAACATCTCCATCTTCGTCCCTGCTTTCTTTTCGCATTATGGCTGAGCTTACCCGGGCTGCCTTTCTTTCACCACTCATCTCAGAGCGTGAAGGCGTGGATGCTATAAATTAACCTAAAGAATGAATACGAGCCACATAAAAAAAATCTGTTTGTTTCACTGCATTTCTTAAAGGGTTTTAAAACAGTTTGTGAAAGGGTTTAGGAATGCATTGGATGGGGCCAGAGGAGAATATCTATATCGACAGGAATTTGCGCTTGATTAAACATTTTCGGGAGTCAATGCGGGCGAGCCATATGCTCAGATGGATTGCTCAAAGGCATTCCTCTGTCCAATATATTACGCTGCCGTCATGTCCAATCAAAGCTGAAACTTGGGCTGAGGTAGTACTCCTCCCAAGAATTTGTTTGTTTTAGTGGTGATATAAAAGTATTTTTGGTAAATGGCTGTGTTTGGGTGTGTTTGGGAGCCAATGTCAGTTTGTTCTAAATCTGCTCAACTAGTTGTAAACTTTTTTTTATTAATATTTAACCTAACCCAGCTAGTAATTAAACCAGTTCCAAAATTCTCCAAAAAAAATGCTCAAGTTTTTAATGTTTTTTTAAACCATTTTGCTTCAGTACAAGCACCAACACCGACGTAGGTTTTTAAATAGCAAAATATTAGCATGCAACTAAGATGATATTATAACTGGGCTGGTCAAAGATGACTTCAACAGTATTGTATTAAGAGCATTCTTTTAGTAAAACCGGAATTCAAGTCAGGCAAAGCAAAAAAATCCAGTGACCCAACCAATCCCTTTAAAATTATGCATACCACAGTTCATAAGCCCTATATATAACTCTCCCTTCCTTACACCCTATTATCTTCCTACATTTTCCTTCTTAACTAAGAAAAGAACAAGGAAATCTGGAAATAAGCTTTCTACCTAGTTTTTTGTCCGCTTCCGTAAAACTACTTTAACAAAGTAATCACTCACTCTGGCAATGTAAGAAGAGTCAAAAATGATGTCGGGAAAGCAAAGGAAGCTCCACTTATACTGCCTGTGGCAGTGAGGACGAAACGCGACACGAAGAAAAAAAAAGTTTTGACTTACAGTCTCCCTCCCTGCGACATAAACTCCAGAATGTAATATACTGACTACGGCAGCTATATAGTCGCACTATCTTATGTTCATATTGTTAATGATTTTCTCCTCGTCAAAATCCACTGCTTTCCCTCGATTTCTTGCTGGCGCTCCTCCCTCCCACTTTTTTTTCCTCAAAACAATTTAACCAGGGCCGACGTCACCGGCTTACTCATCTGACAACTTGTTTTGCTTTCCGTTTCACGAGAAAGAGAAAAAAACAACGCGAGTCATAATGTAAGTTTGTCCGGAGGATTCACAGGAAAACTAACAGAACGAGAGGGGAAAGCATTTACGTCAACGAAATCCATCTTGACTTGTATTCATGCGTGATATATAACCTTGTTTTCATTCTTAACGTGAAAATATCATCATTCTTTTTTTTTTAAATCGCTTTCGCCCAAGTAAAACAACTGGAATGTCTGGATGAAGGGAAAACGTGAAAAGTAGCAAAAAATCATTTAAAATTTTGACTCACTTAAAATTAAAATCTTTTTAAATGTAAGTACCTTCAGTTCAGCTAAATAAGTATGTACCTATTCCTATATCTATTCTATATCTCAAACAGCAATTTACTTCATTCATTCACATTTCTCTCTGAAGAAGGCATGTCTCCTTTTTATGATGATTTCCGAGATAAAGCAAAAGCTGCAAAGCTACTCAAATTAGGTGCTATCTCCTTTCCCTCCTTTTGCAAAGCTCACATTCATTTATCTACATTCAGGGAGGACGCACGACTACATAGGGTTTTTTTCGCAACGGCAGCAAAACAACGACGGCAATTTTCCAAGTGTGTCGTCTGTAAGCTCTTTTATCTTATTTGCCGAGTGTGTATCTTGTTTCAGAGAATTAAGACAGCTGGAAGATTGAAAAATAATAGGGAGAAGGGAAACAGTTATGGAATATCTAACGTATGATTTATTATGTGGCTTTGCTACTGTATCACAGCGCCGGCTAGGTCGGGTTGTCCGCCAGTCCGTTCCGGTTTTTGAGAAGGGTTTAACGGTTAAATTCGTGGCTGTGTGGTGCTTTTTGAACAAAGGCTATGGCGTAACGTTTAGATGGCATTTTAAAATTATGATTCGCAAAGTTTTTTAAAGAGAACCGGGAGGTTCTCATTATACGCGAGTTGGAAAATGCAATATTCCCTCATTCGAATTTGAGCTTGTTATTCGTGAAGTCTACCTATTTTGTAAACTTTTCATTTCTCTTCAACTACAACATGTTTTAGTTAATAAGTTTGGTTTAAAAAATGCATGGCTTACGAGGGAATTCATTGATTGTGGAAAACTGGGAATGTCAAGAAACTTTGCTTAGGTTTTTCAATAAGTTACAGGAATTTTTTAGTGGTCCATACTCTTGAATTTCCTTATTTGGTTTGAGCTTGCTTTTTCTGCAATATATGTATAGTACTTCCAATAGACTCTCCGTATTTTAAGGACAAATAGATACCATTCGGTTCGTTCCAATGTAGCCGGACTTCCACTCATTACTCTGCTGTTGAATCTGAACTAGCCTTAACTACCTTCATTTTCTCATTGCATTTCAATGTGTTTTCCTTTTATTACATTAATTTAAGTAAAAGTATCAACTTTCATCCTACTATATTAACAATTAGCAAGCACAAATAAAAAAAAAATGTCATTAGATAATACTGCCAACATGTAAAATTATCACGATGGCAAGTAGGTCACAGTTATTCTTACTGATACAGTTAAAACATTTTTATACGTCTACTACGTTTTAATGTACTAGTTGCTTATTTAATTTCCCCCTAAAAAAAATCCCCAAATTTTTCCGAGTTTCAAATGATGCAACTTGATAAATTGCACTGCTGTAAATGTACTTGTCTGTTCAGTCCAGGACAAGAAGCAACCACATTTTCTGTTAATGTAAAGGACGCACATAATAGATCTGGTAGAATGCTTCATTCTCATGCAAATTACAATAGATTGCGTAGTACTTTAGGATTCAGCATTATTCTCCCGGAATACAGTAAAAACTGATGATTATGTGAATGAGAGAGGGTGCATTCTATTTGTCACTTGAATTAAGTGTGGAAGGACTGGAGAACCCCATTTTCATTCCGTTCCCCCCTTCCATAAAATATTATCATGTCATACTTGAAAATGATATTCATGTATGCAAACAGCAACACTCATAGTTTTAGTTTGACGAAGGAAGTGACAGATATTTTTCTAAGGAAGACAAGGATTTTTTTCCCTCAGTATTTTTTTTGACAATGCTCAAGAATACTTATTATCTTTATCTGAGATAACCCTTTCTGAGTATGGAAAATAATAAAAGAATGAAATTGGTACGGACATCTTGTTCCCTTTGTAGTTTGATATGGAATCTTTCATTTCCCTGGAACTATTTGTGAATTTCTAATACCCGGTTTAAAAATAAATCCCAAGAACGGTTTATTTTTCTTATTCATGAAATGTTTTACATCTTATTTATGATATTTTAAGTAGCCGAGAAAATCTTTGTTCTTGGAATGAGCTGATTTGAGTTTTTTCCGCAACGGAAGTATTATATGATCATATTCATAATCATTCCCTCCGCCAAAATGTATATATGTATGCTTATGTGATAATTTCTCCAGAACAGTTCATTTTATTTTTGCATTATCCAGCAATAAAAATGGGAAATGATGAATCCCACTTTATAATGGATTTTGATATGGGGAGTAAAAGTGTAATCCAAACTGAGTGTGAAGTATTAAGCCGTCTCTGAATAAAAACAATATGATGCATGCGTCATCATTCAAGATAAATTTATGGTAACGTGTTTTTTTCCACCTCCCTCCATATATCTGTAAATCTGGGAATGGATTTCGGATGTAGTCGAAGGAGGGAGATGGAGATTGCTGATGGAAATCGAGTCTATGCTTACTCTCCTAGGCAGACTAAAACAACTGATGATGCGAATTATAAAGTCAAATTGTCTTCTGAGGCGCAACATTTCATTTGCTTTGGGGAATGGCGTCAGGATTTTTTATTGAATGGGTATAAAAAATGGCTGCCAACGGTATAATTTATTCGGAAAGATTGAAAAGTTATGAGCGTGTAATTTAGCCTCTTCCATAAGTGAAGCTCCATTTTGACTTTTTCCAAAAGGGATTTTTTTTTGAATATTTGGCCAATTTGTACATTGATCATGAAATGCTCGAGCTTATTTTTATTTTTTTGATATTTCAGAACAGTTTAACGTTCTCTACGAGAAGAACTGGACCTCTGCTGTGGAGAAGGAGCTTCGTAGATTTGAGGAGACTGTAGCAGAGGAAGCTGCAAAACAGCATGGCTACGATGGGAGCATAAGGGACCCAGACCTTCATTGGTCTTTTAGTGGAGCCTTACTTTACTCAGTCAGTATTATCACCACAATTGGTAAGTGGGCCACTTAATGTCAAAGCCAATGTCCTCCATTTTCATAATAATCCTAGATGCTTTCCCCAATCAGCTAGTAAACTACTCAGCCCTGCCGTTTCGCTGTTCATTATTAAGTGCACACTTAAGGATTAGTTTGGATGACCCTATGTGGAGACGGAGAGTATAAATTAAGCTTGCAAACTGCTTAGTGCGATGTTACTCCCATTTTTAACACAAGACTGATTAGGTCAATGGGAACAATATTTATCTATGATTTGGTCCCATTTTTTAAGATAAAAAGACCTAAAACATATATCCTCAAAGTTGCTAACAAAAGGACATTAATGATCAATGAAATGGGTCGCTATTTTTTGCTGGTTTTGGCTCCTCTGGTAACAGTACACTTTACTGCTAAACTCTGCTAAGTTACTATTAAGCCAAATGTATCCTGGACTCACCAATACTTTCCCATTTTTCCTTTCACTCCATTCCATTTCCATCGTATTTAAATTTTTTTTAGTCATTAGAGCTTATATGACATATGGATTGAGATAATTTATTTTCAACAATTCTCACTAATGGATAAAAATTTCGTCGCGTCAAGCCTTAGAGCATGTCATCAGGAGGATTTATGGATCTGGCTCGGATAATTACTTATGCTCAAAGTGAAAGCCGTTTTTTTTACTCGGCCTTAATGTTTTATTTAAATGTGAGAGCCTTGTTCAGTGGAATGGATGGGGGGAAAAGTATGCTAATTACCGTTTCCCGTTTCTCATCCTGAATTTAACGGTACACCATGGAGTGAAAATGAGCTATCAGTTTTGTATCTATATAATATGGAGAAGATTAGGATGTGGAGGGGCATGCGAAAGAGGATTTTTTGTGATGAGTGAGAGATAGAGCGGAAGTACCAAACATAAAACATTTCAGATGACATATGGATATGTACATTGAAAAATGTGAACTGAGCAAAAAACGGTATTTTTAATTTGTCTCTTGATAAATTCTATATTTGTTTCAAGGACGGATTAGAATAGAGTAATGGAAAGAGTTAGTACAGGACTGAAATAATTTTGAATGCTTTTTATGCAGGTTTTTAGAATATTTTGCTAAAAATTATATAAAGACAAATATCACATGCCGTTTTTTCGTTGTTTCACTTAAAAAATCATTTCACAGTCAATAGTTTGCATATTTCTGCAATCTACTTTCTCCGCGGTTACTGCATATATATGACTATACCAACATCGCTGCCCCAAAAGGCAGAAAAGAAGGACTAGACAACTTGACAAATTTGCGTTTACCATCCTTCCATGACTCATTTAATGATCCTTGACGACAAATTTCAAATAGAGTTCCTTCTTCCGAATCACATGACTACCAGCCCATTTAAAGGTATGACTCCTTCCAGTACTTAATTGCTACAACTTTATCCCTGCAGATCCCCGCCATATAATAAAAAAGCCACATCATATTCTATTAGTCTCCTACTCCGGAGATCGTTACGAGAGTTGGATTGACATAATGTAATGTCAATGTCCTTCCTACACCCAGCCAATGCACAGCCTCACAATCCCGTCCCTGTCACATGTCTATCTCCAAAGCGGTAAACATTCCATATAGGCACTTTCTCTATTATCAACTTTCCAGATACATATTTTTGAAGGAAGCCCATGTCTTTCCTTATCGTTACATTACATTACATATCATCTCCGTCCCCTCCCTCGGTGCGATTTGTGCACGAGAGTTTGAGGAACTGAAGGAAGAAAACCAATCTTGAGAAAAGGAGAGGAATGTTGATAAGAAAAATTCCACCGCCACTGCCTGTCCAAGGGTTAACAAGAAGGGGAGTAGGTACTATAACTGATTTCCCGCCATGTTATACTCCCTTACTAAGGACCACTGCTACGATTACCTCACTAACTCCTTCTACATTTCCACATTTCCCATGGCGATGACATATTACTTATTGCTATTACATATAAAAAAGCCCCAGATAGGGTTTTAAAGATAGCAGACCAAGATATGACGATGGAGAGACCATCCGACACTGTCATTTGTCTACCAAAAAGGACAAAGATTTTCCTCGGCATCCCCATATCGAGGAGAGCTTTGCACAAAAATAAACCTTCCCTTCCACTACACCACTTTAAGGAATGGCTCTACGATGATGATAGGGAAGAATGGCTTTTTAGTTAGTTTGTGCGTGTGTTGTGCGGCCAGTGCACCTTTGTTCCTGGATGGAGGAAGGACGTAACGGTAACAGGGAGAGTTTCCTACTTTCTCTTATGCTACTTCACTCATTCATTACAAATCATCGTATCTTGCTCTTCTACAGGGCATAATATTTTTACTGTCTTGTCCCTGTCTATGCACTCCCTTCCTCCTGGTAAAGGAACTCGGTACTTTTTTAAGTACAAGATGGTAACATAACGCATTGTACAACGCTGGGGGAGTATGGTTGAGCAATGTGATAAAGAACATTATATAGTTTCCAGGTCAGTCTTTTGTAACTTGAAACTTGATGTTTTTCCAGTGAGTTTCAGGTATAGTAATTTCTCCAGTATTTTAGTTAAGAGTTGATACGCTTTGGAAAGAGGACTCCAAGTTGTAATTATACGGGGAACGTATTACATGACAGGACGCGGAGTGAAAACAGAGTCTGGTCTAAAATGGTACCGCGACGGAAGTTCTAACGACATAAAATCAGCGACATATTGTCAGTCGACATAATGTCCGATGACCTGAAATCCACACTCTGGCATCATATCTATCCCTTTTGAACTTCATCCTAATTACTACTAACTAGTGACGAATGTCTCCGTTTCAATATTAAGTAAGATTAAGATTTGCATTTTGCCCTACAGTCTAACTGACAAGAATAACCAGAATCACGGGCCATAATTTGTTCTGTGCTTAAAAATAGTTTTTTTCAATGCCTCACAAGATGAGAATGATATTATGTTGCGAGAGTATATTACGTCGTAGGGCAGGTGTTGGGTTTTCAGATATAATGTCGAAGGATATTGCGTCGTGAATATCGTATCGCTGGACAATATGTCGTCTAAAATAATGATATGTACCCTTTGTCCTAACGATAAGCCTATGACTTCTTACATGTCTTCTTTCCACTGCAATTTCATGGGTTATTATTATATCTTGGATCTTTGTTATAACAAACTATTCGATAATATAATTAGTGATGTGATTAATAATTAGCTATAAATTTACTACACCATCAGATTGATAAGAAGACTGATGTTAGAACAGTCTACAATTCTTCAGTTCAGTTTAACTCAGCTAGTCCAAGTATGCTTCATCTGTTGCAGTTGCGTTGGGATTTAAGATGCTCTCACGCTAGAACATAATAAATGCTAAGAAGTGGCAATTAGATTCAGTGTAATTTAGTGACTGAGACCGGAAAAAGCAATCTTATCAATCCTTACTTGCCATAAAAAAGGGTAAGTATTTCCACACTGTCTACGTTCCAAACAATGAAAAATCTCGAATTCATTAGTTCACAGTATTTAGCGAACTTGTTTGTCTAATTTTTTCATCAAGTACGTATTTTAAAATCCCCATTCAATCTGTATCTTTATAAATATCCTACACCTTCCATGCCAAATTCCACAAGCTATTACTTCCCTATAGTCCGCTCACTCTATCAGTGCCAAAGAATAAACTTCCAATTTCTTTGATTTTCTTAATTTGCCTGTGAACCATTTTTTCATTATGTTTCAAAGAACTCCCTGAAAGACTGGATATTATGAGGAAAGACCTGAAGAAAAAAAACTATTTTCCAAACACCCCCCTTCCCCTCCTAACAAGTTCACTAAACTTTTCCAGACGTGGAGTGAGGAAACCTAGGTATATTTTAGATGTGGAGCATTCCCTCTCCCTCTGCAACTACTCTAATGTATTATTCAACCAATTGCAACAATAGATTTGGCCGTTATATTGGTCGATTGCTATAAAAATAGAGACTGCATTGGAGAGACGTTTTGTCTGTATTTTATGTTATGACGTTACAAGGAAGATTTACGAATCCAGAAATTTTTCCCAGCATTTTTCTTCCCATTCTGTCTTCTCTCCTCTTTATTCTAGTCACCATTGTGTTTGCGAAGAATGGGGCTCATCGAATTTGCACACAGTCGTTCCCTCTATTTGTATATGGGAAGAGCCCACTTTCAGCGGGCCGCCGTTTTAAGAAGAAAAGGGGAAAAAGTCTTATTACTATTTACGCAGGGGTTTGCTTTGCATTTCGTGTGGAAGTGGGAGTGAGAATGAGGATATTGGCGTTAGATGAAGGGAACAGGAGAGAATAGTTCTCTTTCCCGTTTTCATCCATTGCCTGATCTCCCATTCCCCTTTCTGTTCCCTTTTCCTGGGGAATGTAACGAGTAAGTGGAATGCATTGTGAAGTGCTCGTCGTCATAAGTACAAAGACATGAGCTGCTTTCATTTGGGAAGGTGAGACGGAGAAAGTACTTATTACGGATATTTTTTTCCCTCTCCCCAGTCCAGCTTGGCTTCATGGGGAGCACGTTCCTTGACTCAATTCTTTTCGATCTAACATGCTTGGAACAAGGAAATGTTTCCAACTTCATTTTTCCTCTTTGCAAAAGCTTAACAGGCATTAAGCCCAAGAAATAAAAGACAATCTTTTCCCATTACTACGATGGTCAATTTATTTAGCATTCAGATCAGCATGAAAGTGTCTAAACTGTCTTCCTGTCTGTTTCCTGTCCGTTTCCAATGGGCCCATCTTTAATATAGCTGGAATGCCCATATGCTCCACATTCTCTTATAGCCTTATTGGGTCGGCTGCTCCGGAGGTGCGAAAAAAAATAGTTATTTAGGAGGAGAAACACTCGGAAAACTTTTTCTCCTAGGTGGGCACGAACGAATGGAACAGTTCCTGGCTAACATATGATCTAATAACATTGAACTGTAAGGGAACTACTAGTTACTGAACTGTAGTTTGACCAGGTTAGTTTTGATATTTCACCGAAAGGAGCTCCCCTTCTTCGGGGAAAGTGCTCTTGTCTCATGAGCTATAATACATATTATATGGCTAGTGTAAGAGGATATTATGAGAAAATGACTTTTCCTTATTAGTTTTATTACCGTTTATAAATTTATAGCCTGAGCACATACTATCATGGTGGCTTGGCTTGTCTTGTTGGATTAGAGTAAAAAAAACTTTCCTCTGTGCTCATCCTCCCATTGGCTTTCATCAGGGGAGCTGAAGTAGTCATTTTAATAATAAAAAAGCCGCACAAAATATATGTATTTCTTACTGGCTAGCTGGCTAGTTGGATGGCTAGAGTCATCATATTTTTTATATTAATGAACATTTTACTTTATAAGTGCTTTACCTCCGTTTGAATTTGAGCACCACACCCCCATGGTTAATTTCAAGTGTCGTTTTTCATTTTCTACTTGGCTATTACATGCATTATATGAAACAACCCTTGTCATTTCCTTCCAGGGGGAACATCTGCTTAGCTTACTTGTGTATATTATTTTAGAATTATGCATAAATTATCTGCAGTGAGTGATGACGATTTTATGGATGAGCAAAGACTAGAAGGTAATCCCAAAATGGAAGAAGTTTTTTTTATAAGCTCATGGCCCCCTCTTGGAGGAGAAACGAGGATGTGAAATGAGGTGGAAATTATCCAATTTCGAAGTAGACCAGAGAAAAACATCAGATCATTAACCTAATGCAGGGAAAGAAGTTGACTCCCAAGTCAGCAGGAATTTAATGAGTGAAGACGTAAAAAAAAACTATCAAACTATATAGTCCTGTATTTCGATCTGTTTTTCTGCTAGGATGTCAACCTTCCATGGGACATGACACTTTTACTTAATACTCCAAATTGTTTTTCTCTGTCATAAATCAGACATTTCAATAATGACTTCCTCAACTTTCAGATAGCATTGATACCTCTCAAGTTATTCAGGCGGGGCGAAAGGTTTGTTTTATTATGTTCCATCTCATTCCTCAAAAAAACGGAGCTTCCTCATCCTCCGCTATATCTATAATTATAACAGTGAGCAAAATATATAAATATAAAGAATAATATTTTTTTGGTGTAAGTACGATTGAATTTTTACGTTGAGAAAAACATAGCTATAAAGAACGTTAACACTTTCCGGAAATATATCGTAAAGGGTATTTTTATTATCCTTTCAGAAGGTAAACTAAGACACAGGAACACATTTAGAAATTAAGGGCCGTAGATTTAAGAAAAAATTCCTCAAATACTATCATGTCATGTCATGAGAAAAAAGTTTTATATGGTTCTTTTCATAAGAGTGAGATCCCTCCTTTCCCGGTACAGTAACAAACAGAAAGAAAAATGGGGAAAGGGAAATGATGATTAGGTGGGCTGGATTTTTTTTTCGGGGGTTGAAAATGTCAGTGAAATGTCAGAAGTGTAATGCACAAAGGAAAATTGAAAAGGTTTTTAGAGGAGTGCAACCACTGGTAAAATTTCCATTAGCTCGTGTTGTAAAAGAAACTCATTGTGCGGGAGGATGACGATGACGACATGATGAGCCTTGCTCTCTCGACTGTTGACTTAACGCGTTTCTGAGTGCGGAGGAGTCCTCCGTACATCAGGTTTCGCTAACGAACTGTTACGCAGCACACAATGTCGTACTTTATATGAGCAAATGGTCTGATGTGAACGACATGATACAGTCATTTGACGTGGTATGGACGAGAGCGGGAGTTTTTACGATCGCTGTATATTTATATCAATTATTAATGTTTTTAAAATTTAATTGAGAGCAGTTAAGAATTCTGAAAAGATGAAGTTAATAAATTGTCAAATATGTGATTAATTGAAACAAATGTTGGTTCAATTCTGTTGGTGATCTATACATCTCCATAGAAGTTCAAGATGGACAATAAAATTGTTAGGTCGTTGAACTCTAACTTTAAAAATCAATGAACATTCACATGGCAGTAAAACATTAGTTTGCATAATTAAACTGTCATGTCCTAAATAATCATGTTTACCATTTAATCATCGCATTTAAATTTTAAACCCCAATTTTCCTTCCACAATTTACCAACAAACTGTCGGCAGTCTTGGTGCCGTTGATTTATGTATGGGAGCTGTAGGATCAATATGGATTGAACCTCATCTCTCATTCTTATCACCACTTCTATTTGATGGACATTGGAAACGATTTCCATCCAGAAGGAATGCTCGAATATGGAGGGGGAGGGGAGGTCATGATCTGTCGCTTTAAATGCTAGTTATATACTTCAACTTAGCACTCACTCAGATTTAGCAATATGCTAGAGTTCATAATACCCCCGAACATTAAACTCCATTTCCTATTGTGCTCATACAGCCCGGATCCTTTATAACTCAGTTCTTTTACGATATACTTCGCCAGTATCATGGCGGCAGTACAAAAGGAATTATTAATGAAAGTGTTGGAAGGGAAAATAGAAAAAGTTGTACTTCGTCATGCACTCTGATTTGTAACGATTTCGGGGTTGAACATACACTCCACTATATTTCGTTACGCTATACTTATTCCTTTCCTCACTTTAAAAATTGAGTTCTCCAACTCATCGAGCTCAATCTTTGCCAAAAAAGTAAATCGGGAGTAGCATCAGAAACTACATTTTTTTTTTTCATTCTGAAGAATTCCAAACCCTATCTTATCTTTTAAAAAGATCCAGGAAGCCGCTCGTTATAGCTATTTTATACATACAGGGAATTGTGGAATGGATATGCAGTAAAAATGTAAATCCACAACATTATTTGATTCCTTGCCGAACTTTCTCCCCGTAGTCCCCGTTATGGAGAAAAATGGAGATGGCTCGTTTCGAGTGGCTTTTGTCAGTCTAGATTTGTATCAAGTGTGGAATGAAGTGAAAATGTGAGATGTAATGTACCTGTTTTACTACCAATATAAGTGATGATGTAACAGTTGCGAGGATACTTTACGATAAGATTTTTCAGGCTGAGCAGAAGAAAAAAGTAAATGATCTTATGCGCAAAGTTGTCTATTTACATATGATGGGGCTCGTGTACCGATAACCGCTGGAAGGACTGGAAAGGACGTTTGTCTTTCAGTCCTGTTCATCCTCTCCCTTCAACTCTGATCAAAGCTTGTGTCATTTTCATTTGCTCAACGAGGGGCCTGTTATGCATATAAATATATTTTTTCCGGTAGACTACCTAATTTTTTGTATCAACTCTTTCCTCTCTCCAGCTTTTAGCAAGTTTTAAGAAAATGGGGTTTGGAGGGAGAGGAAAGTCTTTGTTGGGCTTGTAGATCTGGCTATTATAGGGAGATATGTTCAGCTGAAAAGTGATATTGTTGGGGGAAAATCCTGTATATTTACCCTATATCGACAGGGTATTTACAATAGGTGAGGGAGAGAGTAATGTCAAGATAATTTTTCCTTCATCTTCTCCCCGTTTTCCTACTTATTATTATATATAACTTTTTCACGGTGTCACTGATTGGTTTCTTACGTTAGGAAACTCATATTTCATTCCCTTTTTACCTTATACAGCTTCCTACACTTTCCCTCCTTTGTGAAGCGGAATATCATCCAGTCCTCCTTTTCTTTTCATGTGTGTTCCGCACTGTTTGAGATGGAAGGGGGAAGGGAGGATGGCTAGTGCGTTCTCCGTTTACTTACGTCAGACGGGATCTGTTTTAAAGAGACGGTTGGAGAAATCCACACAAAAGGAAAGCTTCTCTGTGTCCTAAACTAAGAATTTCTTATGAAATTCGAGCTTGCAAGGATGAGTGAAGAGATATATTATTTCACTTGTTACTTGAGTATTAGTGCATCACCTTCTTTTTAATGAATAGATTGCTGTGTAATTAATTCATTTTATCACTTTTAACCTTACTCCTAATTGCATTCATTGATTATTTTAGGCAAATATGGATATCACAGTGGTAGAGGCGACATTTTCTCTCTTTTATGTCACGTGCATTTTGAAAAACTAGTGAAAGTTGAGACAAAATCCCCCTCAAAATCCGTCCATCCTGTTCTAGCATTTTGTTATACATGTTTTACACCATTTAGTTACAAAGTACAATTCAGCTAAACTTATTGCCAGGTTGGAAAAAGGTGCTTTCACATTACGGCATAGTTCACATATTCATGATCTTCTGGCCCAGTTTAACATCTTCAAAAAGAGAATGATTAGCACTTGAAAGGCTGCTGCTAAATATGTCAATAACATGACATGCTAATTTTCTTAGTGGGAATGAAAATTCCTTCATCTCATTCTTCCCCAAGCATATGACAGGATTCCCAAATAAATGTCAGAATACAAAACATTTGATGATGTATTGTACTCCATTTATGTATTTACTTTGTAGACTTTACTTTGTAGAAAATTTCACGGAAGAGAAGCTCCCCATCCTATCTTTTCCCTTCTCATGCTATGTTTATAAACCGGGCCTTCTTCATTGAGCAATAATATGGATGAGGCTGTTCTGCTACTATAACTTTAATGTAATAGGACAATGATGCGACTTTGATGTACCATTACTGCACGCTAGTATTGAGGCCGTCTCTTTACTACGAGTTAATTACTAAGGCCTTTTATTGGATGAACAGGATTGTTTGGAACTATTCTGCATAAACACACATCATATGGATTTCCTTTCTAATGAGTGTTTGTGACTGACATGTGCGAAATTACACATGCAGCCACCCCACGGCCTCAGTAACCACTTGACCTACTCAAACCCAGTAGTCATAATAAGTTTTCCAGACTTTGCTTCGCACAGCCTCCCAGCCCACGAAAAAATTTTCCTGGTGCGGCAGTAAAAATAGGTATGAATTTAGTCCACATTATCCCTCCCATTGTATAATTCTGGGGGAATGACATGATCTCGCAATCTAACCTCATATCCCTGAACGCACAAGAGGAGAGAGGAAAAAAAGTCTTTCACTCCCTCATTTACCCCAACCAACTATGGAATTAGAGAAAACGTAACATCCAGATTGTGAAGTTTTTTTGCACTTCACCACCATCTTTTTTCCCCTTTCCCTCTCATATAGTTACTTTCACTTCATTCACTTTTACTCACCGAAAAAAACCAAGTACTTGAGCAATGCATGTATTTCTAGTTACTAGCTTTTAACGAGCCAAGCCCAGTTGAATTTTCAGCGTTATAGTGGTCGTATTGTAGTAATGGTAGGGGAAAGTTGATGATTATATAATGGTCGCTATGTATGATGATGATGATGATAAAGCACACATTGCATATCATCATCATCATGTATAGTTACCTACATATATGTATTTAAGTATTTTAACTTTAAGGGCAAAAAAAGTAAGTTCCTTTTACACTATTAGCTCTACCCAGAGTTATGAACACAACTGTATAAGCTTTATGAACATGATCATTACAACAAGTTAACTTGCACACAATTCACAAGCCTGTGAATGATCATCCAAAAGGAGAACAATATGCTCTTTAATTATGTCAAGAAATGACTTCAAACCGACTTCCCTGCAAATGCACATCCTCCTCCCAGGGAGAAAGCGGAAGGAGGGACACCAAGGGGAAAGCAAATATGGGCTATTATTACATTTTGGAGAAGGAAACGCTCTTATACTTTTATTTTCCAGAGGAGAGCGGTTCTCTTCAGGATATACATGCATTACCTGTGGGAGCCGCCGTTAATAAAACGCAACAGCATCACATTATATAGATGTACTCATGTTATATTATATAAAAAAGAGAAAGTTGGGCAGGGAATGGAATAAAAGAAATGTGATGGACTTGGAGACATACACAAGTAACATTTCTTTTCTATATTCATGTTCCATATACATGTGTTCAGTGAACCTTGGAGGAAGAGGAAGAAGGCTTTTAGTTTCATTGAGAGTTGCATGAAATCCTAAGAATATCTCATGTTCATGAAGTTGCAGAAGTGGATTGTGGAAATGTTAGGTATGTGTACGCTCCACGGACTGATTGAATTTTCGAATTGATGTGGAGGAAGCTTACTGAGTTTTTTTTTTTGGTAAATAATGAAATGAATAAAATGTAGTGTTGTGCAGTTGATGGAGTAGGATGAGTACACAATTCATTTCAGGGGAAAGCAAAAAGGCTCATCTCACACCAAAAAATAGCATTATATTATCAGGGGTTAGGCTACTGAAATTATCGATGATCGTATTTACTTACGTACGCTTTCCCATCAAATGTGGATGATGTCTAGCAATAATGCTCTTTTTATATGGTAATTGACATTAACTTAGGTATTTCCGCTAACAATGAATGTTTTGGAAGGCTGTAAGTATAGTAATAGTACTAACAAAGGAAGCCCTAATCTCCTCGTGAGGATGATGAGGGGCTTGCGTATTATGCATTATAATGCTTTGCCAAGTGACTAAAGCAATATTATCCAAAGGAAAAGATAATGAATCTCTCCTCTTCTCGCCGAGGATGAGAGAATGGAAAACCAATTTATTAAGCAAAGATGATGAGTTCACATGCGGAAATTTGTTTATGGTTGTAAAAAAAGGGGTTTACTGAGGGAAAAGGGCTGTTACGCGAAATAACGACGGGATGGAAGTTCCCCTTTAGCTTTTTTATAGTTATAACTGGTTACTGATATAATGTTGTGGTATTAGCGCTCCACTTGGGATGAATGGTGGTTGAAAGCATGAAGGTCCTCAAATTCAGTGTTTATCCCAGTGAACATTGGAGATCCCACTTGAAGTTCGGTGCGTTTGGAGGGATGGGATGAAAATAATTGAAGTAGTTGATCTAATTCTGTGGTTACATTTGCATTTGTTACAAGAGAGATGGCTTAGTGGAATGAGAGGACTGATTATAAATGGGATGACGCCTGCACTCTATTGTTACTAGTAATTGCTTATTTTACTTTTACTGCTAAAGCACTGTTTAAGTTTGTTAATATCTTTGTTAAATAATGATGTGGAAGAAGTTTCATTTGCTGTAATATTCTGTTTTTTCTTTCAGGTTATGGAAACACAGCTCCCAGAACAGATTCCGGGAAAGTCCTCACCATGTTTTATGCCGTTATCGGGGTTCCGCTGATGCTCCTCTGGCTTTCCAACATTGGCACCTTGATGGCAAACACTTTCAAATTCGCTTATGCCCACATCTGTTGTCCCAGGAAGTCGCGTTCTCGATCCGTCCAAAAACGCTCACCTTCGCTAAAACAGGAACCTTCGTCCATCCAAGTGAAATACTCCGTTTCCGCCATGACATGCGAGACCCATGTTGTCCAACAGCAGCAGCAGCAGCAACTCCATCATATTCAGCCGACAGATCCGTCAAATTTTCACAACCCAGAAAAGCAACAAAGGGCAGTAATGCGTCGTGAGCAAAAATCCACGCTGAAAGCCTTAGATCCAGCGGCAAAGCAAATGCTGAGGGAGTGCGCTGAATATAACGTAAACATGAGTCAGGATGAACGGAGCAGAATGGTCCTGCAACAACTCCATGCGGCGGAGAGCGGGGTCGGGACAATGGCTGGGATTGAGGAGGAAATCAGCGACGAGGATGAGGGAATGGCATCGATAATCTTGCCTCCCCCAATAAACATTGACGGGGTGGAAATTGAAGACTACGAATGCCGACAAGGTGCCATGCTCCCTGTCAGTGTGAGTGTCAATGGTGGTAACAGTGGGGTTAATGGGTCAATGAGTAGAACAGGTGGGGGATCCGCTAGTCGGATTCCTCAAAACGATGGCACCCCATCAAGAGTGCCTCTACTGCATAGAGGGGTTGAGGGAGGTCCAGACGTGGTGGATGTGGAGACGCTGGACGAGTACTCGGCAGGTTCCGTTGAGATGCCATCATCGCTAAATAAGGACCGATGTGAGAGTCCTGTGTCCAGTGAACGTGTACCAATTTCATTAGTGCTAATCTTTGTAGTATTTTATATAATGGTGGGTGCGATGGTCTTCAGTGTGTGGGAGGATTGGAGCTTCTTGGACTCCGCTTACTTCTGCTTCATCACTTTGTCTACGATTGGACTAGGGGACTACGTGCCCGGTAGATCGCTCAAGTCAGCCGGCACAGAAGAAGGACACGCTCAGCTAATTGTGTGCTGTCTGTATTTGGTGTTAGGTCTGGCCATCATTGCCATGAGTTTTAATCTGGTACAGGAGGAGGTGGCTGCCAAAGTTAAAGACATTGCCAGGCACATTGGGATAATTAAAGATAGTTCTGGGGATCGTTAGAGTTGAACCTCCTGCACAATTTATACACTCTAGGAAGCTCGCCGTTGGAAGCTATATACCTATTAACGTGGAACACGTACTATATTGGGAGTGGGGCCCGTTGCAAATGTTATAGGCAACTCCAAGTTTAATGCCCTATTCTCCTAAAATGATAATAGTGGATACAGAAGCAACCTTACAGTAAGATATATGGCCGCTTCATTGGTTACAATGGAAGCGATCCCTTCCCCCGAGCCCATATTTTCGACAATAGCAATCAATCGAAACAACAAAAAGGATGACTGCCCACTTGGATCTTGGATCTACTTATGTATTTTTTGCGTCCGTAGACATCTCCATTCCCATCCTCATGCTCCCTCCCTGCCTATAGCCGTTCAAAGCCAACTTTCTCTTTTTCCCTTCCCCCACCCCCGATCTTTATATTTATGTAATACCAATAAATATTCTTTGGACTAGTCCACTATTTAATAATGAACCGTAAAATGGTTGAAAAGCAGGTATTATTTAAACACAGAATTTATTCCGTATTTGCTTTTTAACACTTTGGTTAGCAGTCGCTTAGGAGCAAACAGAATTTATTGAGCGTACCATTCCATTGGCTCATTTCCATTAATATGTCTATTTGACGAAATGTACAAGTCATTTAAGCTTCTTTTATTTTAAACTAGGAGCTCTCCTCCCATACCCCTCCCTCAGTAATAGCTGCCCTCTCACCAATCCACTAGGCAAGTCGGCAAAGTTCAAACAGGAGTCATGTATGTCCGCATTCCACCCATCTAGCAAGCCGGTACACTGACAGTTTTATCCCTTTTGTTTGCCTCCATGCATCTTCCTTTTAGGATTGGATTCCATCGAGAAAAAAAAACCGTTACAATAAACTGAAACAGGGAGAGAAAAAAAAAGTTGGACTTTTTTGTTGTTCTGAAATGAATCAACTTCCACTGTTACACATACAGCTCCAGAACTGTTTAGCAAAACTAGTACAAAGTGGCTATTGGATTGTGGATTGGTTGAGATGTGAACATGGAATACTGATGATGATGATTATCATGATACACTGCATAAGCAAGACTGTTTTTTTCCTGAAAGCTCCTGCATTTCCCAACGATAAGTGCAGGAGGAAACTCCCGTTCCTCCACTTTCCCCTATGATATGATCATACGCGTCGCTGTACCTTTGATGGTGTCCGTGTAATTCACGGGAGTGGATATCGCTCTGTGTGGATGTTTAAGTATGCTGCGGATGTTGTTTTTTTCTTAACAAATAGCTATAGAGAGAGAATCAAGCAAGTTTTTTTCCTCGTACAATAACAAATTCTATGAAAGGCAACTTGTAGCGATAGAGAACTACTTTTTCATATACAAGTGGAGAATTATTTATACGCATTTGCCGCATGCATAAGTACTCACTACTCTGGTATGCAAGTGGAGGAGGAGGAGGAGTAGTTTTTCCTTCTCTCGACTTTCTCCCATATAGATTAATTGAATGGTTGACCAGACAGTTGGTTTAGCTTATACCTTTTTTTCCATTGATCAGTATTATGAACACGAAACTGGTTCATGCCTCTCCTCCTAAATCAGTTGTGTCAGTTTGCTTTTGGATCAGAGGCCTTTGTCGTCCAATAAGTATATGCTTGGGTGTGGGGGGCATGCTAGGAGAAAGTGGAAAAGGTTTTTTTTTTGAATGGGGGAAAAAATATCCTGCATTTCTTGTGCAGTCATTCCACAAGGTATATTGAAACAAATTTTGTAAAAAACGGGTAAAAGAGATACACTTTTTTGTTAGTGGTACGCTTTGTTATAAACATCTATATCTAGTCATGACAAGCAGTTACAAATTTGACCTTGTTAATACGACAATTTATAGCTTTATGTCCATTTACTAAATGAAGCTGGAGATAGGATGTGATTGCGTTTTTGAGCAGAATGATCCCTATCCTTGTTCCTGGGGTAATGTGACATTTCCCAAATTCCAGAAACCCAACTAATTAGTCTTTTTCAGTATTTTCATCCTTACATAAAGAAACGTTCTTCTTTCTCGAACATGACTTTTTCCCCTTGTGTGTGAAAGGAGCCTAATGCAGTTTGGAAACTTGGTGGCATCTTAAATTCCAAGTGTATTTTTTATTATTTTTCTATTCCCTTCTGAGTTAAGTTTAAGATTACAAGCTATGTATTGTCATTGGCACAATAGTCAACTCAAATTACCATCTGATTGTGTAAATAAAAGACTTACCACATCCACACTAGTTAACATCAAGCTACAAAAAAACTATTGTGTATTTATATAATTACATATAACTTACACCTATTTTAACGAATATGAATGTGCATCTTGTTAACAAAAAAATATTTGAATACTTAAATATATGCATGTACTGTATTTTCAAACTTATGCGGATATATAACCCAAATGTTTTGGAACTGATTGTTATGTTGAATTGTACATTATAAAATGTTATAATTATAATAATATAAGTACTATGATCACACCACCTATTTATAGCAGATTAATTAGAATAGTCATTAATATACAGTCACGCTCACTATTAACCGCACGATGAGTTTGATGGTTAATAATGATTAAAAATTAACAACAAATAGCAGTTGTGGATTATAGTTTCTCTCTGCACCACTAACCAAGATGTCCTCTTTTTATTAGTAAAAACATAATCCTTGTAACTACTTAACTATTACAGAAAATTATCATTTAGTTTCAGACATTCAAATTTACCTGCTCAAAAATGACCGCACGGTTACACAAATTAATTTATATTTAACGTAAACTATTAGAACAGCAAGAAATTAATGGCGGGTAGAGCCCCCACGGGCTTCAATGACAGCCTGAAGCCGATTTGGCATCGATTCCACCAGTGTTTTGGTGACCCCAGCCGGAATTTGGTGCCACTCCTGGCGAATTCTGACCTTCAGTTGATTTTTGTTGGAGGAGGGGT
>JAQGAH010000490.1:0-35995 GCA_034696885.1 Lepidocyrtus paradoxus | reverse complement strand
AAACTTGTTAATGTTTTTTACACAAAAGGAGCATTAGGTAAAACGCCAATATACTAGTGCGCTTATGCAAACAACACCATTTTGAAATTTTCAATTAAAATAGTAAAAAACATACGCTGCATAAGAAATGACGGGATTTGCACAACCATTCTACTATTGAATAGGTGAAAGTAGATAGGTGACTAGACCTGGGACTGTCACCAGGCAGTTTCTAAGCCACACTGTCCTAGGGCTTTTAGAGTTGACTTGTCATTGTCAGTCACAATTGGTGAATTAGAATTCTCGGGATTTTATCCCTCATGTGTACATTAGCTGGTTTATTTTACGATAGTGGGGACATAGATAGACAAACAATGTCACAATAGAACGAGACAGATTTCCACACAGATTTGCATTGAAATCCTTCGTCTTTCCAATTAACTGTATGGAGCAAATTAGGTGGAAAACAACAAGCTTAGCTAATTAGTAGGAAACAAGCGAATAGTCAACTCCTCTTTCCGAGTATTTTTGAGTACCCAGTGGGTAAACCTAAGTTGTTCTCTTTACATCTGTCGAGGGTGTTCGATTGCATACATGCATCGGGGTCGTGAATGCTGCTGGCTTTTAAGGAAAATAACCGTGTTTCATGTCGCGATCGGTTTTTGCCAACAGTATTGCTATGAACTGTATGGAACGCTTTCACTTTACATACGCAACCTATTACTTCTATTATCATCGGTATCAATAACCAAAAGCACAATTGCCATTAGAAAGGGGATGCAGCTTCAAGCAAATCCTACCAAAGTCTCAATTTTATTTTCACTCAATTTTACGGTAGCTTCCATCTTCGATTTTGCATTACCACATGGTTCAGATAAAATGAGCTGGTCACACTCGAGTCCTGAGAACAATTCTGCAATATCTACCTTAAAATTTTTACAGCACAATGCCTCTGACATTTACCGCTTACTTTATTTTAATGCATGAAAATGTACGTTTCCGGATCCTAACATCTAAAAGCATTTCATATGAGTTGCGGTCAGTTTGGCAGGAAGAGCATTCTATCAAGAGCAACTTAAATGAGGTCCAAACAGACGCTCAGGTACTACGCAATGTTACATGTGAATGTTAAATGATGGTGTAGTAACCATAAAGGAAATTCTAGACTCATACAAATGGGATATTAACTACGTTGCAAAATCAAGGATTCACTCCTATTTTTACCAACACTGGAGTTTTATAATCCCACTGAATTATGCGCATATCTTTTATCCTAATCTTAACTGTTTCCTTGAAGGTTTTTTCTTGTTTGTTTTTTATTCCATACTTCAAATGAACATGGTAATCCTGATTTTCTTGATCAAATAAAATAACCGTTCGAGTTCCCACATGACTTACAATAACACTTATTCCACATAACAATAGTTAGTTAACAAGCGCCGCAATCGCTTAAAGTAAGATAATTTTGATCTTATATTTTGCGGAAACATGTTCAAAGAAAATGTCAATGTTTCCCCAGTTACCCAGAGCATTAAATTCCAAGAGGTTCTGCTGTCTTTGTCACTCAAACGAGACGATATGATGATATGATTTGCTACTTCCTCTATTATTTAAATTACATGTTTTCCCCTCAAAAATTCTGTGCATAATGTCTAGCCTTTTTTGATTATACCTTTTTCGGGAGAAAGCTCCAAAAACTCAAAAAAAAAATTGCTATTCAAGTGTTTCCCCCTTTTTGCTAGTCCTCCGTTCGTGCTCCAGCGTGAATTCAAAGCATCCTTTAGACCCTCCTCATACATTTATGCAAGTCCTACCAAGAATGGAGATCTTTCGAGCTTGAAGTGTGTGCACAGTTATTATTGATACTCTCCAACCGACAGCACTTCCACAAAAAATATCAGATCCGACAGCATATAAGACTCACGTAATTGTTGTATACTTTATGAGCTCTGATAACAACACTTATCTCAGGATATAGGAGGGGGAAGCAAGCATTTCTGCTCATTTTTTTCGAGGCTGTGCTATGGTTATGATGACGTTGCAATTTATGGTGCATGTTGTAGCTGGGGTATAATGAGGAGGTAGATATTACATTGAATTGTTTTCATCGTGCTTATATAAGCGGATGTGAGTAGGGATACATACCTGCACAGCCCTTTTGATTTCACTTAAGCCATACATAGGGCTCTGCCATAACAGGATTATTTTTTGCTAAATCAAACATACTGCCGTGCTTGAGCCATGTTAGTTGATGTTTACACAGCATCCTTATCGTCATTTACGCACGTATGAAGAGATTATTGCTACGTTTGATCCGAATCTTTATACCCTTCACTGCCTGTTAGGATGTCTAGTCTGACTTTGACTTGAAAAAAGTCTTCTGCTGGAGTGCTCCCAGTTATACGGGCAAAGCACTGTTATTAACGGCGACACGAAAATTAATCTCATTTACTTCTCAAACTCTCCAGCTTCCCTAATGAACGAGCAACAAATATTATCCCAAGGAGGGGGAAAGTGGTGTAAAATCTCCCTTTTACAAAACAATTTCCTCTCTGATAGTGACGGCAGTTAAGATGATGCTGACAGCGCCTAATGTTGTATCAAAACTTTTAGACACTATTTGCGAAAGTTGGAGTTGACAAAGTGATCCCAGCATAGGTATATCATAGTTGGGGCTATATGCTACACGTGTGCAATTAGCGTAGGATCAAAATATAACATCTAGATGTCCTTGATTTTGATTTTGATTTTGATATGTGGGTGTCCTCGTCCTCTCACTATCTAAGCAATTATCTAGCCTCGCAGGACTCTGGTAACGAAGTGACCTACTTTCCAGTTTTAAATCGTGATTAAAGCTAAATGAAAACCAAAAGTCAGATGTCCTTCGTAGAATTTAAGATTTGAAAGTACTTGAAGTAGTTAAGGGGGAAAGGAGCTTGTAGGAGAAAACTCATAAAAATCTTCCATATATACCTATTAAGGTTAAGCCTCAGCGAACTCTCTTGTAATGCAGAAAGTCTTTGAAAATATCACGCTACTTATAAGCAAGCTCCTTTTTTTGCTTTGCTCCCAACTCCTAACATAACTGGAGCAGAAGCTGAGGATCTTTTAAAGCAACAATAATTTCTTACTTCCTAGTTCCTTCTCCCGGCTTTTCCTTTGGGACTACTGTTTCAACAGTCAATTTCCCGTTGAATGGTCAGTGAGCCTACTTCAATTTCATTTTAACCAATTCAATGTATTAACAAAGCATAACAAACGGGCTACCACACATTTCTGTGTCAGCAAAGGATTTTCTCTTCGTTTTGAGTCGCATATGTAGCTTCAATTTACTTTTTAGTTATTCCACACTTCTTTTCACTTTCGAGCGTCTCTTGACAATTCAGAACGATGCATTTGAGAGCACATGAGGACATGCAAATGTACAATAACAAAGTTGTTAGTTAGTCTGTCGGTGAAACTCAATTCAACAATTAGAAATGTTCATGATTCGAGTATCATTATGGCATGCAATGAATAAGACCGGCTCGAAATATATAATAATGCTACAAAGCGTTTCAGCCGTTTTCCCTACAACTTTTAGTAAAATACCGAAGCTGGTCCGAATGCAAAATGGGGAAACTAACTTCCGTTAATAAATGAAGAAAATTCGTAACATGCACCATATAGCATCAGCTTACTACCTACAACATGCTCCAATCCACTTTTATCGCCATTTCCTGCTCACTCGCATGTAAGTAAAAGTAGCGGTTATTTGTAATATATGTGTTTGCGAGCATGTTACTCCGTTTCTAAGTTTCTAACATGATCTACGGTGACAGTCTATGCATGGGAAAATGGGATCAAAAGGCTTAAGGATCAACACTGCTGCTCTCAGCTCCCAGTCAGGCTTTCACTTGCTTTGAGCCAGTAGGAACTTCCTATTAGACAAAGGAATATAATGAACATATCATGTTACCAGTTACCAGTAATTAAGTAGGTGTGTGCATGCATGTACAAAATGCAGCTTCCACACTTATATAATGAATGATTAACTTTTTCTTTGTCAGACCTTGTACACGGATAGGGGGTTGACATTCATCCCATGTCACAAAGTTGGTGACTAGTGACAGTGACATTGTTGCTGGTGAGATGAATGGGGCCAAATATAGTTTCAGAACATAAATATAGTTTCCAGGCAGAAAAGAACATAAGCATGTTTACCCCTTGTATTACTTTTCATGTAAGCGCATTACCATGAAAATGCTGTGATGTGGTGGCTTTCACATGGAAAGTAGTACAGTACAATAGGAAAGAGGTTATATAATGCAAACTTTTTTCACGGATCATGAACCATGATGACAGGGATCGCACAAAATCCTACAATCATCTGAGGATTTTCTCGGAAGATTATGAAAAGCGTTGTGACAATTTACGTGTTGGGAGGATAAGAAAAATGGTATCCATTATCATCATCATCACCATCATCATCATATTTCATTCCATGAGAGGGCAATGGACAGTGAAAGTAGAGATGCATACATTTTTTTTCCATGCGATCATGCATGTTTTTATAACATCATGAATGGGAAACGGATGTCCACGTCTATAACCTCGCCTTATGTCAACTGACAGACGGAAAGGTGAAGAGCTTGCTTTTAACAGGATGACTGCATGTAATTTGTCACATGACGCTGCACTCAATTGGCTTGCTAGATGTGAAATAGCATTTGTTCACGACTCATGAATGTTTGGGATCTTATTGAAAAACTACTGGTTTAATGCTATTAGAGTTTGTGAAAGGTTCCTTTTATTACAAACAGAATATATTCACTATTCAGTTGGAGATTGATTCCACTTGGAGTAGTAAATTCATCATTGTCCTTAGTTGTCAGTTTGGGAGTCACTTAAGGATGACTATAGTCCATGCTGCGGGAAATGCCAAGCGTCAAATAGAACTATTAGATCCAATTAAAACTTAATAGTACTTTTTTCATTAAATCCTTTAATTGTACCTTCAGGAATGCCAATTTTATATGGAATCACTTTGTTTTGAAGTATCTTAATTCTTCTGTGCATGTATGACTACTTTATTATAGGCTATGCTTACCGATAAGGTGGGAAATTGATTAATTTATTTTAATCACGACAATTAAGTTACATAAATTAATAGAATGAAATAAGAGTATAGAAAAGTATAATTTACAATATTTATGTAGCGATCGAAAAGTGTGTTTCTGGCTCCTTTTAATACATATAGTTGAATTGTCTTCCTCTGACGGTTCTACGAAACTTGACAAATGATCGGGAGTTTCTTCTTCCAAATCCTTTATTAGCGTTGCCACTCCGGAATCCTTTTTGGTTATCGTTATATCCTCCTCCTTTATTATTATTATCATTATGTTGAGTGGGGGAAGGTGGTGGAGGTGGTGGTGGTCCATATGAAGTTGCTGCGTTTTCATAACCCTGCTGGTTTCCCATATTATACCCTTCGTTGTTATTACTTTGGGCTGGCCCATTTTCATAAGTGATATCCGCCACATAGCCATTTTTATCTGCTTTGTAGTTAACAACTTGGAGTCTACCGTCTGGGAGGAGCACAGAATAGCGACCGCGTGTTTCATAGCCATTTCGTTCCTCTTGATGGCCAAATTGTGGACCGGTTCCCCCATCGTCTACGCCATACTCAAAGTTATAATTAGCAGAACCCTATAGTTTGAGCAAATAAATCTTATCAATGGTCTTATCAAATGGCATGTGCAGCACCAGAACTTTCTTTTCTGGTCAAGAAAAAAAAATCCACATTTATCAAGGAAATACCGAGTTGTCGCCATTATCAGCTTCCTTAAAGTGACGATCGGAACCTTGATAGCCCCCAGCCCCACCGTGTGCATAATGACCGTGGTTAATCATCATGGTCAAAGTGCCCAATAGTATGATGAAATGAGTCTGGAGAGGAGAGTAATTCATAGTTTTTACACAGTTTCTTTTCAAATTTTTCTTTTGCACGAAAATGAAATACTTTTCCGGTAGATATGCCAGTGCATTGCTGAACAAATGTAATTATCAGAAAGCGATTACTAAGATTATGAAGTTGATATTCTTTAACAAACAAGAATTCTCAAAAGCCAAGTTCCATAGTTTGTGAGCATAGCATTGTTACATGTATTATTATATTTTTATTAGGGTTATTAGATAGGTGAGGTAATATGTAAAAAAGGGCCATTGGCTGATGGTGAGATAAGAGTGAATGGGATATTAAATTACTATAAAACATTATATTTTTTAGATTTGGGTCTACGAGCATAGCCAAAAAAACGTTGGTTGAACATTTTGCTCCTAATATTTACAAACACAGTAATGGATTAGTGTTTGCTAATCATTCACCTCTTATATTAATTAGTTTTATGTAGGTAATTCCTTCAGTATTTATAAAAAACTTACCGACTTCCTGTTCATAGTTGCAGGGTGATCACTAACTCAGCAGCACAAAATTGAACTTTGGAACGTTGGAAAACTTATGCTAAATGAGAACTATGTCGTATTTCATATCATATTTAGAAAATTGAGCCACACCATATTTTCCAAACAGAAAATTACGTTCTTATATTTGTGTTGGGATAACTTTGAGAATTAATCCCTGACTAATATTTTATGCCATTACAGCAGCACACCATATCCAGCGTTCGTATTTAAACTTATATTAAATTACAAATTCGAAGCAAAGCTATAACGTATCTGATCAGCTTCACGTAATCTGTAAAAATGATTTAAAGTTTATGTCTTTCACCAATTTTTATACTTAATTTTAAACTATTATGAATACAATTTTAACTCGTAGTTAGATCAAAGAACCCAACATGCCTTATGCCTATAAGCAACTGTTGCGTCCCGACTTTCTGTGACTCAATTGTTACTACGTACAAACCAATGATAACAATCTAACCTAATTAATTATCGACAGGACATCGGGTTTGCTGTCCTTGTCATTAAAATAGAACAAGAGCAGGGCAAAGAAAACTAGAGTATTGAGACCTAAAACCGTAAGTCTTATGCAAATCTTTATAACAATTCAAAGTTTTTACTTCCTTTTCATATGACACAAACCTATCTAAAAACCATCAGTTTTCGGTTAAGTCATCATATATTACATCATCATCATGCTACATGCTGATGTACTACTTATATGCTTTGGAATTGAAGCACGTTAATTTGAAAAAATAGGATGAAAATTAATTAAATCCTGTGAGCGGTAAGTGTGAGTTTACGCTAATGTCGTGAAATGTTTTTCATAAGACTACACAGTTGGGGATATTTTGTGACTTTAGCCAGGTTTAATTCTACATGCGGGGGGTGAGGAGAGGAGAAAGGACACGAATAGGTAGGTGGTCCGTTCGTCCGCGTTCATGAAACAAATTATGAGCACATATATCTCATGCTGCTGAACATCTATTTTTAGTATGAACGGATTTTAATCAGAGTTCTTGCCAATAATTTTATTAATGGGGAAATAATTCATTTACAGCAGATTATTTGGCTTGTAAACGTATTTAATTTGAAGATGGGGACGTTGTTGATAATTCCATGGTTGACAATGAGGATGTCCCTGATGAGCTTGATGGAACGGTTGCACTTTTAGAATCTTCTTTTGTTGGATTTGGAGGAAGCACATTTTCCCGAAACCAAGCATACTGATCAGAAATATCCGGATTTACTACGACAACGTTGCCTGGTGGCCAATAGTCAGCTACAACCACAGTGCGATTTCCTTTCTGAGCCACACCAATACCAATGTCTGTTGTAGCTTTCCATACCACCTGTGTGAAAGCGGATTGACCGGAAGGATTCTCCCAGTTGTAGCGATACGCTGGTTGATACCAGGCGGCGGTTGCTAGTCGAACGGCTTCACGAGAGTCAATATTTGGGTTTGTTATGCGATAAAGATTCTGGGAATACCAACGCTTGGCCCAGTCTTCAGTTTTTAATGTAGGCTGATCCACTTCCTCCTCTGCCCATCTTTGAGCAGCTTGAGAGAGCTGTTGTGAAAAATAATTTTGAAAATATTTCGTTACATTTTTTTACGTTTATGGAATAGTTACGTAGAGCTGCATGATATGACTGCTATTATACCGTTGCATTAAGTTTCAAGGGTGGGGAATGATGAATTTTTCTGTAGAAATTATGATAGGCAGCACCATCTTCCTGGAAGTCTAAAGACGAGAAGATTACGGTTACCACATGCCTTGCTCGAAAATGCAGCGATAAGTAACATTCAAAAAAATAATTCTCGTAAAACCTTTTGCATTGGATGTATCTTCTCCAAATAATTGACGGATTTCCCTAGCTGTTAGATTTAGCTCTGCCGGCCCATCCACTGAGTAATCGGCTGAAATGGGAAAATAAATAAAGAATACAAACATATTCCCAACATAGTTTCTAGTTCTGGTGGGAATGTTTTTGTTCCATACAAATATTGCAGTTTCCCATGAAATCGTTGAAGATCCTTAGTCCACTCCATTTCCCTTTGCATCGACACTTTAGGAAGTTAACATTCAGGTCTCCGTCTCGTTCACATTTATATCTTGCAATGGTCCCTCTGGGAATCTCAGCATTGTCATTTAAGCAGTCAATGGTGCGATTTTCGGAAGGTAAGTCACAAGTGACGACTGTACCCTATTCCAGACAAAAGCAGATTTATTTTCATGCACTTTGAGAACTATGAATTTCCGAGATATCGCAAAAAAAAAGTATCTTACTGGTAGTATTGTCAGAGGAGGACAAGGGCGAGCTGCATAGGATAGGGTAACGCTCACAAAGAGTAGAATTAAACTACTCCCAACACTCGAAAATAATTGGGGAGACTTAAATAAAATCATAATGACTGGATTTTATTAAGTCACTGTAGTCCAAGAAGAAAGGCTGAAATTAACTGTAACTGTTATTTACTTTCATACGTCCTCGCAAGAAAAATATAAATAATTAAACCTCCTGACCAATGACAATGGACCGCCCTCTTACTTTAAAATGCTCTTTCTAGAATCACTTTGTCCGTTTTCACCTTCTTTTCCTTTCAATAATCAACTTACCAAACGGCTTTAATAATTTAAAGTTGGTTTTGCAAGTGAGTCTATTCCTGGAATGATCTTAATTATAGGCACATAATGCTGGAAATCCGGATGCTTTAGGAAGCGTGCTCAGGTAAATGAAGAAGAAACCTAACTGATTCATCCAAGGTTTTACGTACACAATATGAGTAATCTTCTGTCCTAAAGATGTATTATAATATCTACTTTAGTATCGCAGTATATGACCGGTGACACTGAAATTAGAAGAATTCATTGCAAATCTTTGAATAAGTAACATATCACGACGAGATGAGCGCATCGCGCAGCATATTTAGTGCCTTGTGTGAAGGTGAAATGAAATGAAGAAGTAAGTGAAACAAATGCAAATTGCTACAATTGTGTGCGCAATAGGTACTACAGTTGTAATACAGTGCAGTTAACAAAGCCTTGTATAAAAGTAGTATAATATAATTTCTTTGCCTTTTCAATTGACACCAAAGATCAAACTGAAATGATTATCTTATTTATTTAATGAGTCTTCTTGAAGTTTATTTTGTAATATTAAAAATGGTAGGAAACATCAGTAATAACGTGGTTAGTAAATAATATATAAAAAATACAAAAGTTTGCACTCTTCAACAAAATAAATTTTTAATATTTAATATTTAACAAGCATTTTGTAATAGATATAAGCTACATAATTTCTTGGACATATTTAAGCTTGATCCTTAAAACGTGCTCCTTCCCATTTTGTCTTTGTCATTAAAACATGTGGGAAATGTGATCTGGCATAACTCTATGAGTTAATGATATGATGATGATGATCCTCACATCATTAAGTAAAACTGTCCTCTAGCCCTGAAAGGAGAAGTTGAGAATTGAAAGGTTTAAATTATGATAATTGAAAGTAAATAAATAGCAATAAATATGGAATGCTAATGGAAGGTGACACCATGCCATGAATAATATAGCATGTGCAAAAACATGAGTAACTCTTTTAACTGGCATTCCATAATTTTTTTTTCAAGGAAATTTTTGCACTAACGTTGATGGACTTTCAGCTCCGAATGCAATACGTTCTGGGCACCCATCCTTTGATCTCGTCATTGATTTAAAATCCTCCCAATTGTCTGCCTTGCAAGCGGTAATGTTTTTCCCGTGAGAGAGAGACTCTCTATAGTAGGTTGCGGAGATGAGATGACTGCATTTTCCGGAAACCTTGATGACATTGGACAAGTCGTAATTTATAGCAGTTTTTAATTGTTTGTTTCTTTAAATTCAACAAGATCAGGGTGAAATGTAACTACCTGTTCTGCAATCATTGCCAAAGGATGGGCTTCGTAACATCTGTGTTGGAATTTACCGCCGTTCTAAAGAACAAAATGACATTCCAACAAAAACTCTCCTAAAGATTCTGATGGATCAAAGTTTGGTAGTTCAAAATTCAAAGGTAGTGAAAAATATCTTACAGGATAGAAATCAGCGTGTCCAATTTTTCCATCCAACCCAAGTTGCCCCATATTTGTATGGATGACCTCAACGAATTCGGCATCTTCAGCGTCAAGTTTTTCTGATGGTGGTTTTTTATTGCCTTTGTACAAAAGACCAGCGGGATCCAAACCTATATCGCAGAATGATGAGTTATATGTATTTTTCCGAATCACGTAATTCCTTTTAAACTGAGTCTGTTTCATGACTAACACATGACAAAGCCATTTTATTACCTGTAATTCTGCCGATTTTGGTGTTGATACCCCAATTGCTTTTCAGAAGGTTGCCAGCTGTACCAGAAATATGGGCTCCAAGTGAAAGACCAAGAACGTGAACATCTGAGAAGTCACGAATGACTTCATTTTGGTACATCGTTGCTAGCAAATCCGCCAACTTTTCTCCAACCATTGGAACATGCTTTACAACTTCTCCGTAGAGGAGAGGATTAGGGATTGCACTGGGATTGGCCAGCTCGCCCCAGTCCAAGCAAAGCAAATTCATGGACTTTTTCTCTTCCTCCATTTTGGTGAGATAGGCTGCAACATCATAAATTAATTAATGCGTCAATTCATATAGCATATAGCAATTTACTTCCGCTACAAGACCGTAGAAATATGTTGATCTGCGTAACAAAAAAAACTATTTTTACATTTTTTCAATCGTCGACTATCATTTTTTTTTGTCAAACATGGAATAACTTTCAAACAAGGAAACTTATTCGATTTCGACGTGTGAACATTCGCCTAAAATGTCTACCTTCCTTGTCTGCTCTGACAGACTTTTTGCAAGTTAAAGTCCTGGGGTGTCTACATGAAACATGTTACGTTGCATAATGTGCATAATTAATTCATACTCATTAATTTCTTCTGACTTTAATTTGCATATCTATATTCAAATTTTTCTTTCATTTTTCATGTAACCCTTCAAAATATGCGACCAACGAAGTAGTTATATCATATTTTCAAAGTAGGCGAAGCAGAATTTTTTCCTAAGCCCATATTATTTCACTTCTATGAACATAAAAAAGTCAAGTACTTATTGAAGGCTTCACATATGGTAAGTAGGTAGATAAGTAGCATATTCCTAAACGTTATCGTAATAATACGTGAGCAGACTCGCAATTTCTTTCCGTTATCTGCTAAAAGTATAGGTAAATACTACAATGGGACATGTGTAGTATATGGGCTATGCATTCAAACTCGATTTCGTTACTAGAGGAAGGAAGGAACCTCATGAAAAAAAAATGAATTCATGAATCTCAGCATCAGTGATTAGAGGTATCTTGAGGTGAGATAAAAAGGGAAAGTTAAGCAGTGTACGTATCTGCTTGCAGATGAAAATGAAATAGTTAAAAATTTAACGTAACTGAAATTTTATATCATTACTCATATTCATCATTAGTTATAATTATAACAGCCCTAGTCATTAAATAAATGCGTTAGGCTTGGGTGTTATATTGGTAAAATTCTACATAGGAGATTGGACTTTGTACAGCGATTTCTTTGCAGTTTTAGCGATTAAGACGTAATCATCATTATGAAGCGAAATAGAACGTTTTGTTTTAGTTAATTACCAACAAATACATACGAATGTACTCTATATAGTTTCCTATAGAAAGAAAAGTAAACAAATAAAGAATTCCGTACACAGAAAGATTACGAAGAATTGATCTATGTTATCACACGTTCTCCTGTTAGTCACTATAAACTTGTTTTGATTCGAGATATTCGTAGTTGCGTACACCACCAAAAGTTAGGTTGGCGAAGGGAATGTTTATGAATATCATGAGGATGCAGCGTTGCGTTGAATGCAGTCACGCACGCTCACGCGCTGACGCTGCAACGTACAACGATGCAATATGCAGCTTTATGCACCTATACTTGACGATTTTTTAAAACTTTAGTACATTTAAAATAATGTAATATAAACAGTTGCTCCTGATATTAGCCCACAATATGATATATATATTCATTTAAGAATATGAAATCAAATTTGGCATCAAATTTTATGCCAACTTACCTTGAATTAAGCTTTTCGGAAATTGCCATTTGTCACAATGAGCAAGATAGCCATGTACAAAAATCTTTGTGGGTGCATTGGCAATTAGCATGTATGAGTCATTTTTTCCAATCCCATCCAAACTAAGCACTTGATAGTTACTGACATTCCTAGTAGAAAGAAATTACATCAGATTAGATATTTTTCCCAATATTTTAGTAAGTAAAAGCAAGGTAAAGCGTAGAAAAAAATAATGAATTACTTGACATCATGATACAAGCGAAACTTCACACTATCCTTCATTTGCTCATCACTCAGTATTTCTTCCGGGAACAGTGACTCGATTCCGACTGAGATTAGGTCATCCAAATTACGAATCCGGAACTGCGGTCGACCTCCTACACAAAATCAGTTAATTAACACGTTTCATGAATAATAAACATAATTCGAGCAAAACTTCTACAAAACTTAAATTTACCTTTCAGAACAAACTGAGATCCAACATGACTAAACACCAACGCGAACACAAAAGTGGTAAAAACCGGCTTCCAGCTAAATTCCATCCCCATCTTGGTAACTATAATTGGTGACTGTCACAAACACTTTCAAATCAAACTTGAATTCCCTTTACAAAACCCTTTCCACGGCCAATAAGAAAAAAATCCTTCACATGCGTTCACTAGCTGCTCATGACAGCAACTACAAAGGTTTCTACCAAAATGAGTACTTTGAAAATGCGGTTCACTTTTATGATGTCTTACTAAAGTACAAAATACATAATTAAGCTAGAGAAAGCTTGACTGTTCACACAAGAGCAACTGCAAAAATATACTCAGATGCTTGTTTTAACAGGCTTGATGATAAAACACACTCATGCAAAATAGAAATATCATAATAGCCTTAACATGTGTATCATTATGATCATTTCAGAAAAAAAATACTTTTGCTCTTTAAAAATAGTATCTGCATTGTATAAAAGGGGGTACTTTTCTTTATGCTGCCATAAAATACTACGTAATTTCCTATATCCCTTCACATGCTATACAGGTATTGTTATTGGATTATAGCAAACGCTGTTAGTCAACAAATGCAATAAGTATGAACTGTGGGATTTTTGTTTAAGCTATTTTTAGTTTTAAGAGCAATAGGAAGACTAAATGGGGATATGGAGCAAGTAAAGGACATAGATTTTTGTCTTGTGAGTAATTTGTCAGTGTAATTTATTTCTCAACAATATTCAAACAGAGACAAATAGGTATACTTACTTACATTTCAGTATGGCAATCCTACATACAGAAAAAAATGATTGACGAATGATAAGTATGATGAGATATGAATTGTTTTTTTTGTAGAATGAAGTATATGTCTGCAGATTTGATTAGTTTGTTCTGATGTAAACGTACTTTATCATTAGCATGAGAAATTCAGCAGTAAATTGAAGGTGTGCACAGGAGGAGCAGTAAAAGATTTGAAAATATAAAAGAAGCCAAAGCAGCATGTCCCTTTTAAAAAGGATGGCTGAGATAAAAGGAAGCGATTTGAAAGACAAAGGTGGAGATTCCCCACAGTCAATTATAGATGCGGTTTCCTTCCTACCACGAACCAAATGACATGTTGTACTTTTGCTGAGATTAGTGTGCAAGCCGTGTGTAATCTTATGACGGTTATGACAGCTACTGTAATGCTGTATCTTTAGTATTTCTTTAGTTTTACGATTGAAATGCAATCTTGAGGATACATCCATGTAGATAACGCAGGACGATGTATGTCTTTGGGTTAGTGTAATAGTAAATCAGTGGGATTAGGCAAAAAACATCATACCACAATATAGCACATTGATCCGGTTTAAGACATTTTTCTCTAAAAGTGTGGATTTGTGTGTGGTGGTGGGGTTGCAAACCTGGTTTAACTTTTTTCATGCTGGCCCATTCAATTTGATCAGACAAAAGGCTGAAGAAAATGAAAAGGTGTGCCTCGGTCCCAAAATAAAGTTTACGACAGGTAAAAATAGACACGCAGTGAAAGTATATTTTATTCAAGGTTCGTTGGTTCTGCCAACATTTTTCAGAAAGTATTAAGACGCTTGTGATGATGACGCTTTCAATTTTGAGGCCTCGAGTATGAATGTGGATGAAAAGTAGCCTATTTCATTTTCTCAATAGTCAGGGTTTGGTTATCGTTATCATCCTCCCCTCCAAAATCGTGCACACCGTAGGGACGTAAATGGTAGAGAAGATATTCGAATAAGTACATGTCTTTGGGGTTTATATAGTGGAAGGATATAGCTACATCAGAGCAGCAGTCAAGCCCCTGAAATCATTTAAAATGAAACGAATTATTCACTAACGTAATTTAAATTTATATAAATGGTAAGTATAAAAATCGAGATTTTTTTGTAAAGCAACTATTGAAATATTTTAATTTTCCATCAGAAAATTAACTTTTGGTGATGAAAAGTTTTACAAAGTTAATAGGTGCTTTAAGGGACCATTTAAATTTTATTTTTTCCAATAGTAGACAATGCTCTTACAATGTCGACAGACATCACATCACAAGTTGCACATTTGGCAACTGAAAGCATGCCGTGGGAAACCATTATTAGGAAATATCATTTATTGTATTGTTGTGACAAGACAGCAAATAAATGGCAGGAAAAGGTGTTGCAACACTTAAGTAGGTATTTAAGATTAGATATTGAGGTTTATTATGAGGTTGCTTGCTCATTGTCTGTTTGATTCAATACGCTCAGAATTGTCTTGAGGAATTTTTAGCATGGGTTTATGAATGTCTGTACCTCGATATATCTGATTTGTTGCTGTTACCTTTTTTGGAGGGTATTTTGTCGTATATTTAGCCCACCAACCTGGAGAATCTCCAGGAATGAGATGAGTTCTTGGTGGATAGGGTAGAAATCGGTAGCGTCCATATTTATCCCTTGTGTCCACAAGCTCAACATTTGCTATCTTTAGACAATCTCCTGATCAATTAAAAACATCATTAGTTGAGCACGTCAAGGTGTATTTACACATAAGATACAAACATTCATACCCAGATTTAAGTCTTCTGGTCCTGCGTCCGTTTCTCGCCTACAGTTACTACTTGGAAATCCATTTTCCACCAATCTCCGTACTGCTTCTTTAGTCAAAATATATCCTGAGAGACAAATGCAAAAACTATGCTTCAGAAACTGAAGACTCGACTATATAGACTTGCGATAATATCATTACTACTGACTAACCAGCCCCGCCACTATGATAATTGTGTAACTTTTTGCTTGAATTTAAGCTGAAATGACATCCAAATGAATATGGCACCGAACTATTGTAGTCCTTCAGCAGATACTTCAAGTTTTCTACGATGATATACGTGTCATCGTCTGCTTTGACAAAAAAGTCTGCTTCATCTAAATACTTTTCGTACAGTAATTGAAAGGTTCTACGAGTTTTTTGCCAAAGATATTTACGACCTTCATGTACGCCTTTCAGTACCGTAGTTGGTAAAGTTGTATCTAATTCCGAGTCGTTTCATAAATCAAAGTTAGTAACTATTCAATAGTAATTTATTTCAATTTAATTAAGCCATTCCTAATTATTTTACCATTTTTGGAGCTAATAAACAAAAGTTTGTCGCAGCGTCGTCCCCACGTCCTCTTCAGGTGAATTGCTCTCTTTTTATGATTAGTTGGGCCAGTCAATACCCAACAAAGAATTTTTACCTTTTTTATTTGCAAAGTAATATCTCTTATCTCTGTGTTGCTCTCCTCCGATAGCTGGATCTCTGCAGGGGAAGGGAATTCTACTACTTGCCTGTTCATATCGGCTGCATTAAGAACGGCATCAAACTTTACTGTGAGCGACTGCATTGCGTCACCCACTCTAAAACGGAAGAGCCAAAAGACATAGACATTATTATGCCAAGTAGTCTACATGTAACCCAACATTATATTTAAATAACTAGAAAATATTAGTTACGCAATTATAGAATGAACCGTACGTTTGTCTAAGCTCATATTCTAAACTTTTTAGCGACTGCTTTACGTCCACATCTGTAGAGGGCTTGTCGGGTATTTGAAAAAACATTGTGAACATTACCGTTCCAATGACACCACAACAAAAACTGAGGACACATGAAAGTCTGTAGCCGGAGTGCATCTTGAAAAATCATGCTATTGAATTTGTTACAAATTAGGATATCTACAAATATTTCTGGTTGGTGAGTATAGTTGGTCGATAAATTGTCTAAAATGTTTATGCAAGGTTAATACTGTGCAACATTATGTTAAGTAAACATGATGGAAGGGCAAATTCGATTGTGATAGTTGAATCGATCGTTAAACCAGGAGGACGGATAAATAGACAAAGACCAGAGGCGGTGAAAGTTGATATAGTAACTTTTATTGAACTTTATAAATGATGTCAATACGTACAATTGATGGATTAGATTATTGTTAAAATGTGCATGAAATTCAAGCTACCCATATTTCACCTGAGGTCGACATCCTTTATAGATTTTCAGAAGATTTCCCTCGTGGACCTTGTTCTACTTCCGAAACTTACTCCATTCTATTTTAGCACTTTAGCAGCTGCTACAGAAGGGATTCTGAAATATTCCTCCTATATAACAAATTCAGACTAATTTCCTTTCAACCGTTGGCTGAAACAAGTAAAAGTCCTACCTCGGAGAAAGAAAACCTTTTCCCCCGGAAAACTTTGCAAAATCAATAAAATGAGTTAACTTTTAATTACGTTAAAACAAAGTCTCGTCGAATGTCAGCTCTTTGATTTTACAAAGAAAAAATTGGAAGTTACAGGGAAGATAGGTTTTATTTCGACTGTTATGCATCAAAGCGTAGACAAAGTTGTACAAACGATATGATGAAATAAGTCAGAGTGCAAAAGTAAGGTCATACTTGAATGAATAATTGTAAAACTATATTAGGACAAAAACTTCCAATAAATTAGTAATTCCCAATAACCCTGTTGCTCTTTGTTCGAGTCAATAAATCCTTTTGTTTCGGCAATTTTGATCCCAACAGCTTTCTTCACCTTTAGATAATTTAATCGATTGTGTTGAATAATTAGGTTTGATTAATGTCTGAAAGGTTTGATGAAAATTACTTGGACAAAAAAAATGTATTTTTACAATACACAATAGATTTATTGTATTCAAACTGTTACAGGACAAAATTAAACGTAATTACATATACCGATTCTTTTCCTACACTTGTTCTTTCTGCAGCCATAATAAATCTAGGTCCAGAGGTGACGGACTGAATGAAACCAGGTAGTTAAGTCAAGTCTAACAGTCTACCCATTCAAGTTAATACCTAGTTTTACACATATAAATATATCAGACTTGCATAGGTATGTTCGTATGTTATTGTTCCAAATAAGTTCGTCTGGTCGGACTGTATGAGAAATACAGGCATAAATCTTTAGAAAATCTGCTAACTTTCCTCGGGAGCGGATAATATATTGTATTCTAAGTATGTTGTTAGTTAGATGCGCACTGTGTCATTTAATTTGCAACAATATACTGGAACTATTGCTGATTGTGGGAGTGGTCAATAAATACGATGTACATATACCTATGCAGTAGCTTAACTTGTGTTCATCACATTCAGTTTAGGAATAATTAGATGTAAGTCACATAAATTTCTGTAATCTACATAAAAATATGGAATCCATACAAATACTGTTCCCTATATTGGTAACATGCTTAAGTGTAATACCCCTGTTTGGTCCTAATATCTTTTTATTGTAAGACAACGACAAAGATTTCTTTCCTCAGTTGAGAGAATATCATTCTGTACTTCTTTTTCTTCGAACAAGTGCTAACATCTATGTATATACATGATTGATACAATAATAGGTAACTTTGCCATTTTCATTTCACTCATTTTTTAACAGAAAATGAAGATAAATAATGATACAATGAATAATATTCATTCTATAACGACACTCAATACGTAAGTATGTACCTTACAAAATAACATGTAGAGTTCCGTTGTAATGCCCTGCAGTTCTACATGAATCTACTATAATTGTGCAGATATGTAATATACTTATATTTTTGCACAGTCACGTACACGGCTTTTTGTAGTTTATCACTTTTTGTGTGCGATAAAGTTATTTTTATGATTATATAGACTATCATTATCTCTATGAGAGGCTATAATAACTACAAAAATATCATTTCAATAAATAATAGTCCCAACTCGTTAAATATAATTTAGCCGTGGGTTGGAAATTGGAATTCTGGGAAATCTAGCCGACGCGACGTAGGCGACTAATCCTACACCGTTCTACCTTGTATTTTATCTAGTGGTTAAAATATATATGTATTTGCGGTTCTCGTTCCAAAGTTAAAATTATGAGAGATACCGACAGATGAGATCATTATTTAGGGATTCATTACCCAACTTTATTCGATGCCCTGTTGGAAATCCCTCAACTCTTTTATCTTTAGGATGGAGTACAGCCGTGAAATCTGTAAGGGATAGACCAGAATGGAAATAAACTAACCATTTTGTTAACTGTCCAATTGATATTTTTCCCTGGGAGAAAAATGGTACCTTGCCGGTAGAAAGGAGAAATTCCCAGTCCCCTGCTGGATTCCTTGTGTGCCTTGGGGATTTGAATGTCGAGATGATGGAGTTGCCAGTGCCCTAACGTTTAGCTGAACAGCCTCAAATTCCGTTTTTTCATCGTCACTGTCGTCCCCAAATATTTCTCGAAGAAACTCTGGTGTATGGTTTGCCGGTGAAGTTGGCAAGAAGAAGCCTGGTGTTGTCATTTCTAATGATCTTGGAATCCCACCGACTTTATCCACCAGCCAATATGTAGTCATTATACCTTTGCCCTATTAACATTCATATCATGAAAAATGGAAAGGCTGAATGAAACTGTCATTGAGAAGATTCCATAAAGTAAGTCTGAATACCTTGACGTCTAAAACACCCCTTTCTTCTGTTATGAAGCCTCCAATTTCATCAAGGATCAACTTTGTTGTGTCCGTAATGTGAATTTTCATGGCTGGAAACAAAAATGGAAAGGGTTGAGAAAGAAGTCATTAAAAATGTCATTTTAGCTTAGAGCTTCGATTTCAAGAAAACCTTCTCCATGGGACTCCATCCTCGAGGCCACATTGATCGCATCTCCAAAAAGACAATAGCGAGGCATCTTAGTTCCGACGACTCCTGCCACACAACATCCTGTATTTATCCCAATTCTAATTTGCAATCCAGATCCGGGTCGATGAGGGATTTCATAGTTTCTTACACCTATCAGAAATATTTGTAAACAAAATTGGAGTCGAAATGTATTAATGCAAGACTGTGGCAACCTGCTAAAATCTTGTTGTTTATTACCTGCCACCAAATCCAGTGCCATTGTGCATATTTCCGCGGCATGCAAATTTCCATTCCGTGTTGGAAGTCCGGATACAACCATGTAAGCATCCCCTATATCGTTATTTCAAGTAAAAAGTTAGTTATAATCAAAATAATAATAAATTTATACAGAGAGAGTTCAGATGTGTGATAAAATTTTAGCAATATTACCGATAGTTTCAACCTTGTACACTTCATAGTTCTCAATTCGGGAATCGAACATCTTGTAAAGGCTATTCAGCATAACGACAATCTAAGCATGAACATGAGATTTATCATAATTAAATAACATCAGTTATCTTCATTACCAATCAGGAATACCAAGTTTCATAAAGCCCAAGGCCGTACTTACTTCCATTGGAGATGAGGATGCCGAAATGGATGTAAAACTTACTATATCACTAAAATAAATGGTCACGGAATCAAAGCTCTCAGCGGGAACCTGTTTCTTCGCACGAAGCTGCCTAATGACCTCTGCCGGAAGCATTTGCTGGAGTAAGCGATCCGACTTCCGTTTTTCACGCTTCAAGTCCGCAGTCTTCGAGCTCAACACCATTGAATATGACTGTTCCACCGCAAGCAGAGCAAGTGTACCGTAAGATACATAACGAATTATGAAACAGCCCCAGAAGCAAACAAACAATTTGTAAAACAAGAATAACAATATATTTTGTGCTTTCTTTATACGCACGAATGAGCATACAAGATGCAGCAAAGAAAACCCCTCCGCTCACCTGAATTGTCACGGTCACATTCCTAACGAGAAAGATTATTGCTGGTGAAATCAACATGACAAGGACGAGAAGTGTGGCTGTCATAACTTTCTTCACTCTGGCGGCAATCATCTCATCCATGACTTGAGAACTGGAAATTCATTGGGGATTCCAAGAAGAAAAATAAATTATTGGTGAATGCGGCACATGCCAAGTCAACACTTGAATGAAGCTTGGTCCATGCCAAAAAACCATGGAATATCCTTATGTTATGTGATACTCACTCAATCATCACTCTCAAGTGTCTCTGGAATTTTCTCAGCTCGTCGATGTAAGATGTCATATTTACAAAATAGCTCCTCGCTTCTGAAACATCCGCTTGAGTCTCCCCCCGATCGTTCCGATATATAACTGATCGCCTGCTTAATGAAGCGAAAAATTGTTTCTCTATCAGCGGATGGATAATTAAAATGAGGAAATATTTATTTCTACAAAGCCATTCATCTAGCATGCGAACCGATATAACCGCACCATCGGGTGGTATGTTTAGACAATTTGCATAAATATTTGTATGGAGTACTTATGTCGTGTGAAAGCTTTCTAGAGAAAGGTTAGACTGAGCTTGGCTGAACACTATATAGGTTTACCAACTCAATGGAACAATATATTGTTCCAGTTAATAATGATATCATATCACAGCTCCAGACATTTTTCTGCTGAAATGTTTGTTTGAGTTTGCACTCTCGGCCAAACTCAAAGTGAAATATAATTAACTTATCGCAACCCCAAAAAAATCATGTTTCCAAACTGTAACTTCTAATACCTTTGAGCCAGTTGCGTGAACCCTGTTCTCCAGTTATGGCCAATTAGTTGATCCCAGAGTATGGTCACTTCAGGAGAGAAGGATTTGGTGGAATTGAGGTAATCTGCAGCCAGGGAATCGAACTGGATATACTTGTTAAAAGAATTCTGGGAAAGCTTCCCCTTCCCAAAGTAGTAGAGACCGTAGACCATCGAGATGCTGTAGTTCTCTATACAGCGTATTATGTTCTTGTATGCAATTAGGACTCTAGAAAAAAGGGGAAAAAGAGGAAGAGAACAGTGACGTTTTTAATCAAACAGAGTATAAAATAATGAATAAAGTTGGACACTCATTTAAGCAAACTTTTCTGTTAACCGGAGAGGGCAAAGAGCAATCTATTCAGGTAAGCACTGTCTGATTTGAATATAACACAACCATACTTCATGAGAGGGGGAAAAGATCCAAGAGAAACCGAATGAAAAGCAGGTATTGCGTAATGAACCAAGCATAATAGACCACCTTGATGTCATGCAATGAAACGCACACACTGCTATGAAAAAGTTTCTGTGTGCAAACATAATTGGCCTTTGAAAGGAAAGGACTCGATCAACTGGAAGGAATCCCCAGAAAGATTCCGAGCATATATAGCTAATTAATATGTTGACTGTTTGTACGGGAAATGCTCTACGGAACATGAGGGTTCATGGAGGAGAAACTAAAGTACTTTTCCTCTCCACTCAACAGCAGTAAGAAAGCTAAAAAGAATTCTAGTCTATTGTAAGGATGATGGATTGAGAGCTTTTATAAGTTAAAGGTAAATACTATAGCATAAATATCCAAATCACAATTTAAGATATGATTAAGGTATTAACTTTGTCTAATGGGATTAGAGATCAGCTAAGAACTACGATACGATACTTCTAAACTACTAGAATACCACTTTGACATAAGAAATCCCCTCTTACTTCCATACTCCAGAGGTAGTCGTCTTCCGAATCTGATCAGACAAGAGATCCAAGATGACATCATTAGCCACGTTGTACCAGAGTAGCTCATTTAATGCCGTATCATCCACTGACTCATTATTTCGACTACTTGAACCACCGTAAGAAAACGTTATAGATATAAATTAGATACGATCTCTTCCTATATTCATTCTTCATATCTACTTATCAAACATGTAATTAAAGAGAGTCATAATTTTTTCACGGAGGAGCCCTCTGAAACGTGCACAAGTGCTCAGCAACAAACGTGCTCAGTTTCCCAACAAAAAAAATTATTCACGTGGGAGCTTTTCTTTGATACATGCATATACTATAGATTTTCTTGAAATTTATTCATCCACTTACGTCAACTGAAAGATCGTTTCTCGCTTGTCCCTTTTGACGGAAAAATGGAAAATACAAAAGAATTCAGATTAAAGGACCAAACGGCTTTATTGGGAGTTGTAAATATATCATACATATTAAGATTTTTTTTGATTAGCTGACATTAATTATTAATGAAAATACCTTAGCGAAGCAACAGTTGGCACATAGTTTGAAAGGTAAATGGATAAGTTCTGGACAACTTTCTCCGTCTTGTCGAATCGCACGGCGAGGGCTGTCCTGCATAGGGAATTTCTGATTTTAGCGAAATTGACCCCAGTCTGACTCAGCGACGGCGGGAGTTTCCGGCGCTGAGTTGATGAAGGTGAACTACTACTTTTAACTGTTACTGTTGATGACGAAGTAGATGATGGGAATAGTACAAGTGAGGGAAGAGTAATTGTGGTTGCAATGATTGCTGTTGTGGAATGTGAAAGTGTTGAAGTGGTGGACGAGTATCTACTGCTACGTGATTTCGAGCCCATTGACTGCGTTTTGCTTCTGCGAGTTCTTTTGAGTGCAGCAGCAGCTGAATAGTTCGGGCTGAACAGTGGGCTAATGCTTCTACTCATTTGAGAAGAGCTACTCACAACGAGTCTACCATTAAAGATAAAGGAAAGAAGAACAATAACCCAAAACAATCTACAGTAAGTGAAACCCGACACCCGACCCCGAATGGCAAACTCATCAAATATCATGAAATGTATCGAGTGTCGACGTTGGGAAATCATCATTTGCGAACATGCATAAAAATTCGTGGTGTGTGCCACACAGTGAAAGCCAAACCTATAAGCAATTACATTGAATTACTCAAATTCTCATTACATTGCCAAATCCACATTTTTAGCAACGCAACTGGATTACTTTACAACTGTTATTATGTGCTCCAACGAAAGCATGAAACGGAGAAGGCATACAAATCTAGAGCTCTTTCCCCAACTCAGTTAAGTGAGTGCAATTAAAAAGTCAATTTACTTTGCATTTTCTTTGCATGAAGCGGATAACTGTGCAGATCTCATATCATCCATACTTTAATGTCATTAGTTTGACAATTACGTATAGTTATACAACAGTACCTAATAGTTATAGTTTGACCACTAACAACCTATTTCCTTACTGTGCAGTCATTTTTTTTAAACGGGCAGCCGAATGTATTACAAAGTTATTCAATTATTTTGATTTTGACAAGTTTCCCTTGCAATAAGATGCTACTAAATATTATGAGCTACTCTAAATTAGCAGACAACGTGAACCACATTTACTAATATCCTAATGAGCGGGCATTAACATCAATGTAATTCAGCCGTAAACGATATGTCGGCAACTACGGCTCAATTTGTGAGCCTCTGAAACGGAGAGAAAGCAGGAAGAGCCAATTACTTAGGGTACGGGGATGGCTCGATAATGAGAGCGCGTAATAATAATGAGTAATGACATATTAGAAATATGCTGCAGCATGACATACGATAACTTTCACAGTGACTTTGATTTTAATGAAGTTGGGGAACGGAAGTTGCAACCAAAAGTTGATAAGTATATTATTATTTTACTTATTTTACTTGCACACTTGAAAAGTGAAACTAACTACGTGCGTTATATATCTACTGACATTGATAGCAAAAACTTTTCCTTTGCTTGAAATAATGAATTATCTCATTAAATTTCCTTGTTTGCCATGAAATTGTGAAAAGAGGAACTTACTCGGAAGCGTTGGTGAAAAGGCAGAACCCGAACTCCGATCGCTCCTGCTGCAGCTCGGTGAGAAGCTTTCCTATTTGCACTATGGTATTGATCTTGGCACAAAAAAAAGAGAAAGCTTTTTAGTCTTCATTATTTTCAGATTTGGAAATATCATCTTGAAACAGCTTTCAAAGCTCACACGAAACTCAACCTGTATTATAAAAATAATTTTATCTATCCAAAAGGAGGAAATAGCCAAACTAAGACAAATATATTAATTACAGGCATTTTCTTTTCAAACCAGCATATGCGTAGTAATGTGTAATGCTCGTAAAAAAATAATATAAAATTCCGTGAGCCGATCTGCCCACAAAAGCTTAGCATGGAAAGAAGCACTTGATAACGGTATTAAAAACTTAATGAGAAAACGTCCCACACATAAAATGATAAAAACAGGGAGGTATGTATCATGGCCATACACACGATGATCAAAATTAGATATAACATTAACTTTCAAGTATATATATTTACATCAAGCAGCATCCTTTTCCCTGTCCTTTCCAAGCCTTAAGTCATGAGTAATAATGAATGGAAAATGGCAATGTGCAACGGGCTCGAACAGTTATAGCCTCCCAAAGTGGATAACATTCTGACTCTGGGTTAATGTGACAGACTACTACCACGTTGAAGTTATTTTAATAATTTATATGTGGTCTCATGGTTCACAAATGTAACCCCAAAATAGCTCACATCACATAGTTGTAACTTTAGTTAAGGTACTTAGCAAGCTGACTTTCCAATTTTATCTATGGAATTGGAAAGTCGACTTGCTAAGTACTTTATTGGGTGAAAAGTGAAAGCACTTTCACAGTTCGCTGAACAAATGCTCACCTAATTAATTATGCATTCAATGTTCTCCCAATATTTACAATCAATCAAGAGCACTCTTGAACAAATTATTTCATTGTCACTTAACAGCAAGAGCCGCGAGTCTTCCAGTGGTCCTTGAGCTTGTCATCCGTAACGTAACATATGTCACTTTCAGACCATTTCAGAACTTTTTTTTTGAAATGTCCATGTTCATTAATTTACTGTCGGTTGAAAGATTGGAAACGCTTTCTCAAAAATCGCAGAACTGTGAAGAAAAGTAATTTACCAATCCAGTTCCTTTGTAATTGTAAATCAGTCAAGTTAATGGCCATGGATGCAGCTTTTACTGACATTAGTCATTCTCAGATGATCAAAATAAGCATCCTAATTGCTTATTTCAACATAGAGCCTGATCTTTAATTGACGTGATTAATACCACTCAGTTTGGATGCTCTAGCTTTAGCTTTATACAGGTTGAGTTAAAAGTCATGTTGCATGGGGGAAGATGATGCTTTCAAAAGTCACGTACTTGAAACGGTGATTTTCCCATGCCAATTACTTTTAATTCAACCTATACAGGCAAAACTAATGCAGCATACGAGAGAGTAAATCCTTTCTCTAAAATTGATACCTACTCTTCACTTCACAAGCCCATTATAATCCAAGTGATTAGAAGAAGAAAGGAGAATGTTTTGTAATGATAGCGTGTGTAGACACACTTTTTATCCATTTTTTTATCTAAAACTAGATTAATCGCCAAAATTAATTGGTACTACTTTCTTCTGTATTGCCAAATGAGAAATGAGAGCATTATTACAAGGAGTATATTACACCACCACATTCTCAAAGGCAGGGATTAGATCTCAGAATGTTGAAGCAGTATAATTTTGTAAAAACTAATTAGGAAATGTTTTATTAAAATAATTATAATTAAGTAATGTTAATTTTGTTTAAACCAACCTGTTGCTTCATTTCCCAGGCCTCCTGTAAATTCATCACGACACTGGACAACATGGTTGAATTTTGTATTATCAAAACTGTGATGGGGATAAAGGGTAAAAATATCATTTGAAACAATTGCCACCGCCGCAGCCCAGTACTCCCCTGTCTACAACATTTGGAGATGCCAGACTTGACCGAAACTAAACTGGACTCGTCATCAGCAGAGCTCTGGGAGTGGTGGGAATTTGCGTCACCAAAAACAGTTAGTTCGTCCCCTTTCCCTCGACACTTGACCGTCTTTCTCCCGACTGTTGTGATGTTTGACATTGCGTCTGCCGAAGAGGCCGTTCTTGTGGACGGTTGCTTGATTCGAGGAGATCTGGCATATATACTGTTTGACATCATGCTTTCTCTCTAATCAACATTTTCGTAAGGATAAACGATAAATCTGAAATTGTCACTTTCTCCTTCGGTCTGGTTTTATTACAGATGGGTTAGTGAAGAAGAAACTCGTTAAATATGAAACAATATTCGAGTAATCTGTTATATACTTTAATCCCAACTTTCCCCGTAAATCCATGCATTATGCATTTTCATTAAGATCCTAGCGGAACCGATACGACTACATGGGATGTTTGTATAATGAAGTTGGTCAATAAAAACTTGAACTTTAGTCGAATGGAAGATAGTAACTAAGAATACAACCAGGAAAAGCTATTTTTACCTAAAGTGATTCAGTATCATCTAAGAGAGGAAACTCGCGTATTCTCTAGACAGCGACCGGGACGTGAATGAGGGGGACAAGGAGAAAGCAGTCTGATTTCGTACGCTAGTCCCCAGTAGAAAGCATCTGGATGGGAGCTTATGCCTACCGGAGCTAGTGCCATTTTAGAGATCGACCTCAGCTATTTTCTCGTTTCTGCCAATTTTTATCTTTACATTGGAAAACAATACGTGTAGAATGCAGAATTCAGCCTCTTGGCAATGCGGTACGTAGGAAGAGGCAAACAGACATTCGTCCTTTTTTAGAGGCTGTCTACGGATGTCTTTATATGGCCCGATCCTTTCGACCGACTTTCTCTAGCATTTTTGGGTCTGGCAGAGATAACTTAATGCAGGGGTACTACTGGTGTTGGCATATCCGTCTTTCTGTCTGTCCGTATTTGTTGGTCTTTAATGGAAGTCTACTTGAATTTCATCATCAGCGCTACTGATTGCAAATGCCTGTCTGTTAAATGAGCGACATCTCATATTTCATTGAATTGTTAGACCCAAGCTAATTATAGCCTGCCAGGCAGGACAATATTTTGAATTTTGGCTAATATTAATTGGCTTTAAGTGATGGCTGGTGACTGGTGAGTGACATTCTCCAAAGTGATGACAACGGTGTGGTTTAATTCAAATTCTTGCCTAACTTTCGATTTTCAGTTCGGTTTAGAAAGGGTTATTCCGTTTGTAGTTGAATTCAATTTACGTGTAATATTTCACAGCCTGACATGCACACTTACATAGATACAAGTTTAACGTGTTTATCCATTGTATCGTTATTGTATATAAATAACATGATGCTGAAAACATTTTCCTTTGAGTCGAAATTTGGTTGCTCCCAATGACAAGTATTTAGCTCAAGCATCTGCAATAGCCACATAGAATGTTGAGAGACGAGCAGGATGAAGAGTGTACTGCGGAGAACTTTCTTCCATAATCAAATTTTGGAGCTTTGCCTTCCTAAATTATTTTTCAAAGACATAATTCCAGTTTCCTTTGCCCAAAGCACATCACCTAAAGAGTGCACTTTGATTTTTTGCACAGCAAAAACTGTCAGCTTGGTAGAAGCCACAGTTGACTTATTTTTGTGGGCTTATCCATATCGAATGATTCGTGAATTTGCAAATGAATTTTCCCATTGATGAAGATGATGATGATGATGATGATGTTGATTACGGGAGGATAAAATATGCCCAGGATAGAATGAAGAATCAATTTAGCGAATTTCACAATGACACATTCTAAAGAATCCCAACTAGGATTTAAAATTGACCAAGCTGTATTAGAGAGTGAAATTGGAATTCTGCGAAGAACATGTTTCTCTTTTCCTAAGTACATGAACTTATCCTCATAGCTTGAAGCTCCGCTATGGGAGTCCGTGAACGAGATAACTGAATTCCAGAAGCTGCTGTGTAGAGTAATTTGTAACAGTCAGAGCTTTATACAACGCAACTTTTTAGCATTCCAGTCCAGACAGAGGGCCGGCTGGACAGATACTATACTTAGTACTACGGCGTGGAACGTGAAACGAGAATCTCTGGCCAAAATCTGAGAAAAAAAACTTTTCGATGAATGAAGTGCATAAAATCATCCATGTATACAAAATTATCTTGATACAACTTGTGTTACATTTTTGCTTGCCTTTTTCGCTCACAAGGCTGAACACAAATATTATGAATGGATCGTCTGCATCTATTTTTAGATCTTGTAGAACTGGGAGTACAATTGAGGAGTGATTTATAGAATTTTATTATATCTCAATTAAGCAGTTTTTGTACTATATCTGAGCACCAGCATATTTTTTATCGCTTCATAACTTGTTGCCCTGTTGTAGTAGTGCTAGAAAAAGTTATTTGTATGCAAAGCCGTTGACGTAAGGTTGAGTACTTTTGCTCTGACTTTGTTCGGGTTTATTTAACCCGTATCAGAAACTGCAAAGGTAATTCATTTAAATTAACATATTACTTAACTGAGCTCGTTAAACTATAGTTATACTTCTTTTGCATTACAGTCTTTTGTCCATAAGTATGTACTCAACATATATGCAGTTTTTTTATGAAGCATATATTTGTTTGGTACTTTTCACAAGTTCATAAACTCAATTATCTTTTATGTTTCCAGATTGAACAGATTTTTTTTATTTTCTTGGACTCTACACAATTTTTAGTAAACATCTTCAATCCATTCAAATATCGTAATATAAAGCGATCCACCCTATTTATTTCACCGGTTTCTGGGAAAGTATTAGGGACATTTATTAGCACAGAGGTTACTCTCCGGACAGTTCTCGGTAATATGGCAACTTACAACGTTAATCAAATTGTTGTTATTTTTTTTAGTATTATATCAACATACATTTTCTAAAACAATCCAATGTGGATTTAGAAACTGATAGTGTCATCCCTACTTTTCCCTATTCATTTGAATTCCTTCTGATGTGATTGAAGAAAGAAATCATGTCTTCTTTATATGGCCGCGTTTGCGGCGGTATTCGAAAAGTGTTTACCTGGGCTATCACAAATCTGCAGAAACTTCATCTTGAAAAATCCGTCACCGTTTTGCTGACATTCGACTTTATTCTAACCTTAACAATAATGTTGCCTACAATTATGATCCACTTTGTCTATGTAAATCCGACAGGTCGCAGCGGTTTCATTGGTCACAAGTGGTTGTCTCATCAAGATATTTACCAATTCCGCCGTTACCAGCCGTGGGAACAAGAAACGCCTATCGATTGGAATAAAGGTGGCAGGATTCGAATCTACATAAATTACACGAGAGCAATTCTAGATGAGAGGTGCAGTAATTATGACCAAGGTGCAAGGAATCCTGGGGATCTTGGAGATTACCTCAAGGAAGTTGCGGGTCATCCCAATGGCTCCGGTTACAATAAAAGACTCGTATCCATGATCAGTATGCTTTCAGCCGCAGTTGAAATCATGTATGTAAGTGAGCCACTTCTGGTGCTATCGATATGGTGGAAAAATGAAAGATCAAAACTCGTCTGGTTTTACATCTTTCTTCGATCAATTCCTCTCGTGTTCCTCGTGTGTATCTGTTTCTACGCTTGGAGCGAAACGTCGGACCACTTGGAGTTGATGTGTGCGCTTGATGTAATTTACGGTGGCTTTCCAGTACGGGTCATGCTCATACTCTTCACTGTACTGTTCTGGATATATCAAGTCTTCGTGTTCATTATCTTGGTGCTTTTCTGTTTGGAGCAAAACCTGATACGCAAACGGAGAAACTACGGCTTCAGGAAGCGAAAGTGGAGGCCAAAGAAATCGGGGGAAACTAGTGACTTCAACCCCGTACTGGAAGATGACGAGGAAGATGACTATGATGCTGAACAGGCTGCGCACAAGGAGAAAAAATTGCTGCCACGGGTCAAGGTTGAGCCACCTAAGAAGCCTGATATTATAGATACGAAAGCCCTGGCCAGGGAAATTCTGGAGTTGGGAGATACAACAGAGGATGAGAGTGTCGTTGAGGAGCAAGAAAAGACGGGGAAAAGAAGCACCATAGAGGGGAATAGGGAAGGTAGTTTGGATACTGTGACTGATGATGGGGAAGGTGCGCAAACCGGCCCATTGCCTCCGGAAGGAAACAAAAAGAAACTGGGTAAAGTTACCTTCGGGTAGACCTGGGGATTGGACTTGGTTAGCTACAAGTTATAATGTATACCTCATGTATAATTCATGCATACCAGATTTAAGATTTTCCGTTTCTGAACAGTAATTGTTATGCTGAATAGAACGTATTTTATACTTAATTAAAAAAGACGAAGCTGACTATAAGTACAATCATTTCATAAAGATGAAAGATGCTTAACACTTGACTTTGTTTTCAGTAATAGTTTTGGATTATCAACTCATACCAGGACGGAGTATACAAACACATTCTAAACTTGAATGGCCAACTTCTCAGCAAGTTAAATATAAAATGCATGCATACGATCAAAATCAACATTCTTTCACTGTATATATGTATATCTTCATAATAACTCACCATTATCTAACTCATAAGGCCTGTAAATATTTGCTTTGATGATTTTCATAACAATTTCTGTATGCATCGTAGGTGAATATCATTACAAACTAGCCTTTGTCAAGTGAAGTAGGCAAGTATTCTTACTTAGTAGCCCAACTAACTATATTTTACCAGAAAAACCGGAATGCGTAATACATACCTCCCTACCTTACTACCTAATACTACTCAGCATGCATAATACAGCCTGAAAATATTCCACCATATTTTACCATATTTCACTGCAGCACAATCTTTATATTATCTTGTTGGGATTCAGTGTTCATGATGACAGATAAAAAAATATTCAGAGTTATTGCGAACAAGTGAGAACTGGCTCGTTGACTTATTACCGTGAGTTCTGTTTCAAACTAACACAGCTCACTGTTTCTGTATAACTTGGGCTTAAGTCTCTAGACCTGGGAATCCTATTTTTTTCCTCCAGCAAAGTCCCTCGCCGTGAAAATGATTCCTTTAGTGGACTTGGGAGACCTTCCGGATGTTGAAAACATTTTGGAAAATCCAGAATGGAAAGCCACCGCTGGGAAAGTTAGAGAAGGCTTAGGAGGAATGGGCTTTCTTTACATTGTAAATCATAACATTCCAGAAGAAACAGTAAGTTCATGACTCTATTCTGAAGTGAGGATGTATGTATAGTATAGATAGAGCAATGCAGTTGATACAATTTTCCAGATTTGATGAGTTTGCAATGTAATCTCATGCTTCCTTTTTAAAATTCAGATCGATAAGGTTTTCACACTGAGTAGACAATTTTTCGAGTTGCCTGTCGATGCTAAGCTGAAATACGTCAAGAATACGAGTGGTGCAAGTAGAGGTACTTTTGACTTTAAAAACTACAGTGGATACACCCCAGTGTCTGGTGAAATGTACGGATATGTTGAAATCTCGCAAATATGTATTGAGCCATTGGGAATTTAAAATTAATTTAAAATAGGGATTCCCCATTGCAGACTTCACCCCACCTCAAAAGCCGAGCTCAAGGAGACTTTTGACTGGCTGGATAAGAGAGTTGGTAATTATCCAACGGAGGAGTTTCCAGAATTCTACACCACTTTCCAGAAACTAGACAGAGAGTGCAAGCTATTGACAAAGAAGCTATTACGCCTTCTGTCAATTTCCCTGGAGCTTCCAGACGTGGACTTCTTCTTGAAACATTGCCGTCATTTCGATGACGGTGAAAACTATGTCGGGTTATATAATCTGAGAATGATACACTATCCCCCAATACCGGATGATGAGCCAATAGAGTCTGGGACGGTTAGGTGTGGGGAGCATTCAGACTATGGGATGTTGACTTTGCTTTTTCAAGATGACGTGGGAGGCTTAGAGGTTTATTTAGTAAAGTCACAAAATTAGTCAGTGGAAGCTGAACCAGTAAGAGTTGATTTTGCAATCTTTTAGGTTAAAACCGTGGATGGGGAGTGGATTCATGCAAAGCCTATTCCCGGTACTGTTCTTGTTAACATGGGGGATTTGATTGAATTTTGGACAGGTGGGATTTTTCCAGCCACAGTAAGCTCAAATTCCAGTTTAATTTCTATGTGAAACTGTAGATACACCTCATAATGACATTACCTATTTGGATATATTTCTAAATGTAGAATTCTTTGCATTATTTTTACACTACAGAATCGACAATGCCATTATAACCATTAACGTGTAAATACCTCTACCTTTTTTGGGTAGAAAGTCTAATATCTTCCTTTCCTTTTATACACAACGACATAACAGCCCCACCGCATTATCGTACCGGATGCCCAGGATGAGAAACGGAGAAAGTCTCGGTATTCTGTTGCCTTTTTCAATGGCCCAGATATGGACACAGTAGTAACTCCGATGGATATAAAGAAAGCTCCAGTGGAAATGGAACGACTTGCCAAAAATGGGAAGGTTTACAGTAAAGAGCCTGTCAAAGGATCAGAGCATATGATGGGGCGAGTTGCAAAGCAGTATATTTGAGAAGAATGCTTTCAACGTTTATTGACAAGAGTTTGATTGTAAGATATTTGGTGATTGCAATTATGTAAACACATACCATTGATTTCCCACATGAGCAGTTATAAGATTTATTATCAATCATTTAAAATCTAATAAAGTTTGATAAGAGAATTGGTCCAACTTGACCAGGCATATATCGGGCTTTTAAGTATATGAACTGCTTTAATTATTTAGAAAATTCAAGGATTTGTGCTGTGAATGAAGTTTAGTAGAAAAATAAATCGTTAAAATTGAAGGAACGCAGCGGAGCTGCGTTCTTCAATTTCACCGATTTTTTTCAGATTCCATTTAATTTGACAATATTATAAAATTATACAATCAAATATAAATTATAAAAATTTATAATTGAATTAAAATTATATAATTAGCTATTTCTGATACGTGGGTTGTATTCCCCGTCCTCGATTACTTCTATATACTGAATTTCAGCTAAATCGGTGATGATCAGAAATCAGCTGTAACTCAGCTGTTTATGCATATTTTGAAATGCTTCAATTTGACATTTTGCTCCCCGCCCCCGATTACATAAGTGTACCAAGTTTCATCCAAATCGGAGAAACTTTTTTGCCTCGGACGAACGGACGGACGGACGGACGGACGCACGGACATTCTCCCAGAGAGTAGAGGGCGTTTATTACGCAGCTCAATAAAGCTGCGTAATAAATGTCATTCATCGTCTTACGTTGGTATTGTGTAACCGAAAAGTCTGCATCGGACACGTTTGCTCCAGTATGTTTCAGCATAAAAATGGGAAGACGATAACTCTTGGGAATAAAGGAGGAGTATGCTAAAATAACTTTAATTACTTAAAGCCCTGAAGCTAGGGGGACTGGGATTAGCTTGAATTTATTAGCAAAAAGTCTAATTGATGGAGTGTGTATGACGTGTACCAGATTTAAGATATTCTGTTTCTGAACAGTAAAGTGTGAGGTACTAATATAATTGTACCTTAATATGTGAATCGTCTCAAAAAACCAATGTACAAGTGAAACTGTCAATCCAATAAACTGTCTTGATTTTATTTTCAGTAGGGACTAACCTTTAGAGTAGAGTTGGTTGAGTCGTAATAAAATTGAAATCGAGTACTTTTTTGCTATATGTATCACGCCACGTTTTTGTATTTGCTTCGGATATGTAATTTGAGCATTACAGCATTTCGTTTTTGTTGCAATTGTCTACATCCGACTCAACTTGAATTCATCCATAGTCACGTTTCAAATCATGCTTTTTTCCATATTGAAATGGTACAAAACCTATATCGTGAAATAATCTAAATCCAACAGCACAATACAAACTACACATGACCTCGCGGATTCACCAAAGCCCTTCTTTTGCAAAAACGAGTTCGTCAGTGCCAATAAAAGATATCGTATATGGCTATGACATTTTGGTTCAGAAAGCCTAGTATTCTTGTTTGCTTTAAAACATCAGCGAAAATGTCTCACGACACTATCGTCCCGGACGCCCAAGATGAAAAACGGAGAAAGCGGGCACTCTTCTGTTTTCTGTCTGGGTTTCGACGTAATAGTAAGCAACTCCAATGGCTATAGAGAAAACTACAGTTGAAAAGAAACGGCTTGCTGAAAATGAAAGCCAAAAGGTTTAAAATAAAAGCCTGTCAAAGGATCAGAGCATATTATGGGGTGAGTTTCAAAGCAGTATATTAGAAAAGAACAGTTCCGAATTTAAGTGTGACAGGAAGTGGTGTCCTCCCACGTGAGCATTTATATGATTTCTCGCAAAAATTATTTCAAAATCCAAAATGTCATAAGAAGGGAATTGGGTCAAATTGACAGCTCAATTGTACCTTTAGGTACATTATCCTCGAATGTAATATTTATAAAATTGAGAGATTTGTGCTCTGAATGCACTTTATTTAAAATGGCTGCCATTTGTCATACGTTCGTGACATTTTGCCTGTATTGGTTGTACTGAAACCGCGTTAGCTGAATGGGGAAGAATTAAGTATATCATTTTTTTTGTATTGGATTCATGTTCCTCAAATTTCTTGACAAGTAGAAGAATTTGTGCTAGCGCAGTCGCTTGCATGTACAGTAATCTTTATGTCTAATGTGAGAGCACAGCATACGCGCATGGCATAATTATGATTACATCGTTACCGGCCCTTAGCCCCCGAGGCCCTTAGCCCCCCAAGGTCCATTAGCCCCCCAGACCTTTAGCCCCCTAGGCCCTTAGCCCTCTAGGCCCTTAGCCCCCCGGACTCTTAGCTCCCCAAACACTTAGCCCCCTAGGCCCTTAGCCCCCAAGGTCCTAAGCCCCCCAGACTGTTAACCCCCCATCTCCCCAAACGACTTTCAGACTGGTGAAATTGTTACTTGTTAATACGTTGGGGACCTATGTTTTGTACATGTGTGTTGTCACACTTTTATTGGTATTGTGTATTTTTCATATCTCCTTCTGAGATCAAATATTATTTTACTTGAAATACATGCATGTGTAGATTACAAAATTATAAGATTAAAATTTATTGATTTATTGTTGAAAAATAGTTTGCCCTTTAAAAGATAATCAATCACGCACAGCCCTCCTTCTATACTACGATGTTTACAAATGATGAGAGCAGCAAAGCTTTCTCCTGAAGAGCTCCTAGCTGTTGAGCCTTACTTAATAGTCTTGTGGATAATAATTATCTTTTAAAGGGCAACCATTTTCTTCGCAATCTAAATATATTTCAAATACTGTTTGATCTGAGAAGGGGATATAAAAACTATATTGTTCGCAATACACCTTGATTGATATTGAGTTGAGAAATACAAATGTACATAACACAGTTTTCCTATTATGTATAACTATCAGGTATCAGTTTTACCAAATATTAAGTCTAATTCTAAGTCTTTTGGGGAGATGGGGGGTTAACAGTCTGGGGGGCTTAGGACCTAGGGGGC
>JAQGAH010000489.1:0-36069 GCA_034696885.1 Lepidocyrtus paradoxus | reverse complement strand
GATGAATGACTAATTGATGATGAATGACTAATTGATGATGAATGTATAAATTAATAGTTGAAGCGTAACGATCAAAGAAGGTAATTAAAAGAATGAATTTAATTGACCTAATAAACAATAAAAAATGCGTCGAATGTCAAATAACAAAACGCGACATGATTGGGGTATTGTGATACTGGCAATACTCAATCTGCTTGTTACAATATTTAATGAAAAATGAAATGATGATACTGATACCGGCACCTTTCATAGGTTATGTCAATCAAATAAGATGGATATATTACAGCATGAGCATAGCACGTGATTTGGAGCAGTCACCAAGATTAATTTTAAAATGTAACAATGCTTTCAAGTGACCGACTGAAGTGTTAAGTCGTGTTCCTGTCTCTTCTAGTTAAAGACATGCATGAAATTAAACTGTAAGCTCAAAAGTTGCGCTATTGTTATAATGTTCCGAAACCTTGGAACATTCAAAATAAAACTGAGCAAAAGTTCCCTAGTCTTTTGTTGGAAAGGTTCTAGGTCCGTTCGTGCGTCATGGCCGTTGCGTTGGTCGTATCATTGTCATATGAGACTGGGCTCGTACCTCATCAGATGAACGTTGAAAGATGGTTTTGTTTGAAGGAGCCTGTCACGCCGGTAAACAATACAGCGGTAAACATGCTAATTCTCAAGTTGAAACTGTTAACGACAACAGGATACAAGGTGAGATTTATTTGACTAATTCCACTTTTTCCATTTGTTATTTTCCTCCACTCATATCTCTTTAAAGAGTCATTCCGCTTGTCATTTCTGTCATTCGCGTCCTCACTTCTCACGCCACCATCGGCACCATCCCCATCATCCTCACCTTCCGACCATCCCAGCTCCAATCCTTTTTTTTCATAACAGTCAGAGAAAAGCATTTAACTTGACATCCGTCTCTAAAAAGAATGGAATCCCATCATCATCGTCACATCCCCGACTTCCGTTTCGTTTTAATGAGAAGTTGAATTGTCATTCATTTCGCATTTCCCTTCAACTTTCCGTCTTGCAAAATGAGCTGTGCGCTTCATCCGCATACATGACTTTGTCCTAAAATATTCACGAATTTGTAGCGTTCGAGAAAAAAAAACTCGCCTAGTTCTCCCATATGCGCCCGTCCATAAAAGTGACATCCAAATAAAATATGACAATCCGCCGCAGAACGCGATCTTATCTGCTACTTAAACTAATGAAATGTAAGTTAAATGATGTTCGACACAACAAATAAGTCGAACAAGGCACCTTGAGCAAGAAAAAAGGAAGAAGAAAAATGGAATGACTCTTCGTCTCGGATAGGGAACGTGACATAATCGACTCCTTTTGGCATCCGCCGATATGCATTATTAGGAGAAAAATGAGAAATATTATACGTTTATTTAAATAAATACTGAGCCCCAGTTTAAAAGATGTGCTTAACACCTTGTAGGACAGAAATGCCAACATCTGGTAACTTCATTTGCGTGAAATAGCTGAGCAAATAAAATACGAATTATTCTCTTTTCTCCTCCGCTCTCCTTTCCCTTTTTGAAAAAAGGTTCCAAAGAGTATTTTTTTTATCATGGACATATCTTTGTCATTTGACCGTGTGGAGGGAATGTTTCATTCCCTCTCATATTTTGTTCTCGGAAGTGTCCCTCTTTCAATCTTGTTTTTGATGCCATTTGCACTTCATTCGATTGTCATAAACTGATAAGAACTATGAGAGCTAATAGGATGTGAAGCCAAGTGCTCCTAACCCGTAGCCGGAGCCCATTTCTCATGACTCGTTTTTATGGATAACAGAAATAGGACAAATGGGAGTAGCTCATCTGAACGCTCACAAACAATTCTCTTAACTATAGCCATCCTTAAGAATGCTAACTAGCTGATAATGGTTTCTTTCAGGATAGTTTTTGAAAAGTGTCGTTATATTGTCATAAGTCATAAATAATGAAGAATTTTGTTGTTGGTAAAAAAATTATAGTTTTTTTTTTTGAAAACTACCCAATTGCAAATATAGGAGGTGTACCTCTGCTCTGCTCTGCCTTGGAAATGGGATTGTTTGGCGTGGGGTAAATTAGCACTTTGATAAATTCAATATCAATCCATTACCAATGACGGAGGAGGAAACGGGAGGAAAAGTGAAATCAAAAGTTGCAAAGTATTCAATTCCCTATACCATTTATACCGAGGGAGGGAGATGGCTATCTTGCATAAGATCATTAAAAAAATAAATGATTTTTCTCCCCTGTTCAATTTATTTCCCACGTAGTTATATTATCCTTACTAAATGATATCAGCCCAATCTTAAAGTTTTTTCTAAGTGGATATATTAAACAGAAGCATTTGACTGTAACTGACTCTGTGGTTTTGCTGGTTGGAGTGAAATGGTTCATTTTCTTTTTGGCTAATTTATGGACGTTCTCAGCTCCATAACCCGCCTTCATCTAGCAAACGCTGCGCACGCTTTGTCATTAGTATCGGTATCGTTACCCCGCTTATTAGCAACTTTATCCTTTATTCTTAACAAAATCTTCTTTGTTCCCTTCCCCTATATATCCCTTCATTACACTTGTGCTTTTCCTTCCTTCTACTATAGCTCGCTAATGACTAGTGACTACTCCAATTCCTTTCGTTTCTTCCAAGACAATATAATATTTGGAGGGAGACGTTTCTCAGTAGATTTTTTTCTCGCTTTTCTCACACAAAACATTAAACCAACATGTTCTGAAATGATCCAGGAGAATGCACAGCTAAACTCTATACGTATGTATGTCACCACCACATCCAATATCTGTCTTAACTCTCTGTTCACTTTTCACTTTGGCCAACAAAAATCTTTCTTCCCCCAGAAAAAAAGTGCCGCGGTATAGCATTAGGCCTGTTAGTTACAGTCAACAGTGATAACTGATGATACGTTTTTTTTTGTCTATGAGTATTTCACATTTTACTCATTTACTCCACCCATTTCTAGATTTCCACTAAATCAGAAGGGTTTTTTGTATTATGCAGAGCAAAGTAGAAAAAAATCAGAGTTTTTTCTTCTAAAAGGTTATCCTTTGTGACTCCATCCCTGCATAATGTTATCCTGATGATATGATGACGATAAGCAACATTGAATGTTTTTTTTTCGTAAAAGACAAAAAAATCCGTGTCTCCTGTCGATTCCCAAGCAGTAACGTGTGCCTTTTGAGCAAAGACAGACTTGGAAAGTATGAGATAAAGCTAAATACATTTCGAACCTCACCACCACCGTTGAAACCGTTTCGGATCCTTTTAGTCTTGAGGAGATTACAGGGAAAATCGGTTCACTTTCTGGGTGCTGCTCTTTGAACAAGGGAGCACAACGTGTTCCAAATAACTGAAATTGCAGTTTCAAATTGAAAGCAGAGAGAATTTGTTGCATGTAGCATTTGAGTAGGGAAACAAGACTTGCAGAAAAATTTTAGTTGGGGAGCATTGCATTGATGTGAAGTGTGGATGGTGGGGATTGCAACAAGTTTTTAAGAAAATACTAGCAAAAATCCTTTTTGCTGATCATTTGAATTAAAAAAGTGCAAAAAATAAGCTGCCTTTATCTACTTTTTTCTCTTATCATCAGCTAAAAGTTTTTTTACCAGGAAAAAATACTTCTTTTTCTTCTCGTTCTTGTGCTGTTCTCATGTTCGTGGTGTGTAATGTGGTGGTGTAGTTCCCATCTTCAAAAATAGATTTAATTCCAACAAAAAAAATCGGAAGATATTTGGAGAAGAGAATCGGCGTTCGTGTCTTTTTCCCATTCTTTGAATTTGTCCTCGCATTAGCGTTTGTCTTTGAAGGGGAAATTGGTTTTTAATTAAAACTCGATCAAAATGAACGGGCTCCCCGCTGTAATCAAAACGGATGAGAAGCTCGGGCGCTACTTGGAAGCGAATCGGGATATCCGCCAAGGGGAAACGATAATCACGGAGGAAGCGCTGATGATCGGCCCCTCTGGAGACCCTCATCCTTACCATATCTGTCTAGGCTGTTACAAGGTGGTCACGGGAGAGCCCACGTATTGCAGCGGGTGCAAATGGCCGTTGTGCAGTGAAGCTTGTGAGAAGGTGAGTCAGATGCATATGCATTCAAAAAGATATTGTCTAATTGCCTACAATGCAATTTGTAACTGGATGATATTACATTTACATTTAAAAGAAAGGCTCCATTTTAACTGCTTTCATTACAACAGAAATCATCATCAAATAAATCAGATCTAATGCTTCGGATATATATCCTTCATTACATGTTCATGACTCCATTAAATCTCCCATTCTTTAATGTATTTTGACACAAATTATTTATTAAATAAACACCTTTTTAGCTCGAGTAGGGAAAAGACTGAGACGAGATGTACCGTAGCATGAGGAGTACGAAGGTGTAGAAAACTGTTGGGTGTGACAGAGACATGTGAGGAGAGTCTTAGTCATAAGGAGAGAAGGGATTGAAAGATGGAAATTAAACGGCTTTTTTCTTCTAATAACGGCTCCACTACCACGTTTTCTCCTTCTCAGCCGTCCACTTTAAAAAATAAAGTATTTTATTGCTATTACCGTTTTTACTATTACTACTTACTACTCTCGAGCAGGCCGTAAAAAAAACGGTTGGAATTGGAGAAAGATGCGCTGCTATTAAAACCTTGCTATGCCATGCCCTATTGCTACGTCAAACAAAGTTGTAAAGGAGTGTTTTTTACAACTCTCATCCATTCTACATGTTGATGAGATTCAAATGGATTTTGAAAATTATTACAAGCCGAAGAGCCGTTGTCGTCATCATCATCATCACCACCACCACCATCGCATCGCATCCTCTTCATCTGACGAGAAAGCTAGCGGTTTTCTAAAAGGCTCGAGAGCTTTGCATAAAGCCTTTTGCAATGAGTTTTTTTTTCTCTTTGAAACCTTAGCCTTTTTCATAGCTCCCATTTCCTCTTCAATGATGATGATGGCGATATTGGCGATGACGATGGGGAGAAGTCGTCATGTTAAAATGTAGCAATGTTACATGAAAAGCTGTTGTGTTATTCTCTTATTCTGATAGTGATTACACTGAGCAAAGAAAAAAACTGTTTCCCCTTTCCAAGCCGGCCTATGATGAGATGAGAGGGAAAGAGATGATGAAAATGGTAAATAAGGTTGAAACGCTCACGCTCACTCACACTTCTAGAGCAGAAAAAGAGTTATCGTTTGAAGCAGGAGATAAAGACTCCGATAGGGAAGGATAATGGTTGGTGGCATCAGCCTGTGCATTTTGACGACATTTCATTGCAAAAAAAAATCATCCTCAGCCGAGAGAGCGGAAGGAAGCTCCAAGAGTTATGGAAGGAGACTAAAGGATCATCATCGTCAACACATTTTGGGCTGAAAGTAGAAAGCGTGCTCCGCTCTCGTAAAAACCGTAAAGTGGGCATGATCACAGAAAAGAAAATGTTTTTTAGCATGTCTGATTAGATTTGCTTGTAATGTGATAGCGATATAGCGCTCCTTGTAAACTACCTTGCCACTGTAGGATGTGATGGGCTGTGCGCACACCACGCAATTTTGATCCTATCTTTATCGCCATCATATAGAGTCAACGTCTATATCCTATATAGAGTTTTTTTGGGGGGAGGGGGCATATTAGTGTTTTCAATCTGGTTGAAAAATGTTTTATCATATGAAGGAAATGGAACGTTGCACATAGAACAGCAATAATAATCATCAGCTTAGCGAGAGGAGTGAGATGAAATTTTTATTTCAACGGGATATTGCATCCTCTCCAAGTTCGAGAAACAATATGGTGTTTGGCTAGAACGACAACGGCACGGCATGTCATCATGTCTAGGCTATGTCTGCGGAGATGATTTTTTTATGTGACACTGACTCCCATTCCAAATGTACACTCTGGTTGGAAAGCATATAAAGTACAAAGGGAAATTGGTAAACATGCAGGCATCGAGGGAGATAAATACCAAAGCGTATTGATTTTACTACATTGATTTGGGTTAGATAAAGATAAACGTGTTTTCAATGTCAGGAAACATGGGTTTGATTGGGAGTGGAGCTGGAGTTGGGGTACGTTGTAATAAAGAGCGATTTCAAGTTGAGAAAGCAAACAAACGCATACTGAGTTATGTATGTGCATGATGATGAGCTAATAAATGAAGGTCGAAGGAGGGAAGGAAGGATGAGTACAGAATTAGAATATCCAGCTTCTTGCTCCATTTTTTTCTTTGATTGTCTAAATACGTTGTTGGAGTGGGATAAAAAATATTGAAAGAGATTTTTACTTTTGAAAGTTGCAAAAGGCAAAATGAATTTATTATTAAGTTCCACTTTTTTAGTAACAATTTTTTTACCACCCTTTTTTGTTCCGTTCTAAGTCTACGAAGCTCAACTTATTTCTGAGGATAAGAAAGTATCCAAATCCTCTTTGGAATTTTTTGAGTGGAAGACTTCCCGTCAATTTACATCCGCTTCGAAAGTAAATTATAGCTACTGAGAAAGGCATAAAAATCACTTTGAAAATGGCAAATCTCATCGACTCACCTCATCTCCCGAAAGATACACTTTCCACTGAGTTTCCACGCAATTTTTGGAACAAAGACGACTCTGAAAACAGACCTTAATCTCATATCCCATCGCATCGGATCTCATCATCGCACGCTGACGTTGTGTCTTGAGCGGTGTGGGATTGTAATAAAAAACAGTAAGCAAAAAACTACTACGTTTTTTTACAATAATACACGCCTGACTAAGCCCACGTTGACGGTTTGTTGAAAATTACCAGTCAAGGTTCTTTCCTTTCGGTAGTTTTGCATTCTTTTATTACGAAAAAACGCTCTAACTTTGTATTTATTTCCCTTCCCGTATTTATTTATCATTTAATCTACGTACATCTTAACTAGTTGACTGTGTCTATATTTAAAAATCTATAAATGTTTGAAAGATAATCACAGAGACAAAATCATATATACAGAACGTCTCGTCAAACTGACTGACTGGCAGACTAGATGCTACGGAATAGCTGTGCGCTTGCGGGCCAATCCATTTTTTTTGCTCAAACTCACTCAGTTGGATTGACAAGCAGTCATCTTATATTTAGCAAAGATAAACGTTGTTTTTATTCCCTTTTTAAATGAAAAACCTTGTCATGTCAAATCTGAGATTTCAAAAAAGGAAGCATAAAAAAGTTCTTTTTGACACATCCCCTAACATATTAACCGATATTTATGTATGGTAGCCTACGTGGGTTGGAGTTGGAAAGGTGAATGCGAAAGCTGACGCTGGAATGTCATTTTTTCAAGTCGAACTCAATTGAGTAAATAATTATGTATATTTTCAAATGAAAGGTTTACTTTTCTCATTTTGATCCAAACCACACATTTTACCATTTCATTTGGATTTGAACATTGTTTATCGATGATGACAGCTTTCCCTGATTAATTTTACCTTGATGTAGTCTTACGTAATTTCTTATCATCATTATCCCGATGGTGGAACAAGTGACAAGTCATGATGTCATACGACCCATCATTAACTCCGAATTTGCAACTACTCAGCGTATACAGCGCTGAGCAGTCAACAATAATATTTCAAATGAATGATGTCAATCCCTACGAGATGCCTATTAAGCATATTAAAAACGATATAAAATATATTTGCCCGGCCACCTGTCACCTTACATTACATTCCAAATTAACAGTTCACTTGAGAAAGTTGTGGAACGTGAGTGAGGCACGAGCAGAGTTATACATGTCGTTGCAATTGCAATTCTTCTAAACATATAAAATTGGCCAATATCAAGTTTTTGCGAACTATGTAGCTGTACTATTGCCATTGCCACTTTCCTCCGCGATAATCTGAATGAGTTGTCTTGTACCAACAAATTATCATCGGAACCGTAAACCTTGTAAATGGGCGTATTCCGTTCCATCCACCAGTGGAATAGCATGAAAAGCAGGAGGAGTGTGTCCCACGCATATTTTCTCACAGTCCGAAGCCTTATCTTGATATTTCCACACAAGATATATCGAATATCCACCTATTAGTAAATTGGGTAAAACGGGGATTATGCTCGTGCTCCACACGCCGTGAATTTGAAAAGCGGCGACAGCTGCGAATAAAACGATAACTTTGTGACATGAGTTTATATAAATCTCATATATCATAAAAAGGCCTACCCTAAGATACTTTGAATCAAATTGGGAGGGTAATGTTCATATGGATTTTTTTCAAAGTTGTTTTCTTCAACGAAATATGATACCATGTTGAAATTATCCAATGATAGAATTTCACATTTGAACAAGTTGGAATATATATTTTTATTCTACGCATTTTTCCACGCATAATTTTCAAACGTGAAAAGATAAAATTTTAACGTTTTTTATATTTCCAGGCCCCTATGCACAATAAGTTCGAATGTCGGGTTTTCAAAAACGCCAATCTCAAGCCCACAAACGATTCCCAGGACTATCACAACATCACAATCCTCAGATGTCTCCTCCTGATGCAGACCAACGCAAAGAAGTTCGAGCTTCTACTCAAGCTGGAGCCACAGGCTGGAGGGAAGAAGAAATGGGTGGCTCCCAAGGATGTCGCAGAGTTCATCCATAAGCGCTGCAATCAGAAGCAGTATGACCAAGAGCAGGTTGGCAAGATTGCTGCGATTGTGGCCATCAACTCTTTCGCAACCACGGATCGACTCTCCATTGTTGCAACGCCAAGGTAGAGAAAATAAAGTTGCAAATTGGAGTTAAATGTGAAATTGAGATTGATTCCTTTTCAAGTGAAACAATCCCGATTGAAAAATTGCAATCCAGCCAACAGAGCGTGGAAGAGGCTGTGAACGTGATCGTATCATCACATCACCTCTGCTGCAGAGGCTCTGCAGTATCAGTATTTTGGAAATTGTTCAGGGTTACTTGATTCAATAAGTTAGGGAGTCATTGGAGCCAATAGCTCCTGCTTGGCATCCTGACGCTTCCGTCTAGGAGGAGTCTGAAAAGTCTGATTTTAATAATGAAACATTTAGGCTCCATTAATCATACTGATTGAACTAGACATTTATTCTTCTCCGTTACAAAGGATGAGCTTTTGGATGTAAGGCAGTGACAAAGGTTGCTCACTCTGTCATTAATTATGTTTCTCAGTCTATAATTTTTTTATGTCGTATCTTCTTTCTTTTTCTGCTCATCCGATCCGATCCACTGCTCCTTCGACATTTCACTTCCTGGCTGGCTGACTGATTTTCAATGACTGACAAAAAACCAGGATGGCATCCCTATTGTTTCACAATGCGAGCATGATGTCCCATGACTGTGTGCCAAACACCAGTTGGATCCGTGTGGAGAATCCTGACAACTCCTTTTCAATTAAGGTTTGGGCGACCGTGCCAATTAAATCCGGCGAACTGATAACGACCCAGTATCTTGACGTAACTCGCTCCCAAATCGAGAGGAGATTCCATCTCCAAGACATTTACAACTTTCCCTGTAACTGCAACCGGTGCACGGATCCTACTGAACTGGGAACCTTCTATGGCTCTGTCAAGTGCACCAAATGCCCCAAGGGGAAGGGCTACATGGTATCCACAGAACCTTTGAAGGGATCTGATGCAATGTGGAAATGCAACTCCTGTGGGAACGAGTCCCCTTATAGAGAGTGCGTTGTCCCAGTAGAGACCCCGGTTGTTGAGCAAGTGCTCAATGCAAATGATGAGGAGACTTTGGAGCAGATCCTGGAAGCCAATGCGGATATCACGATGCATCCTAATCACTGGCTGATGATTGATGCAAGACAGGAGATTGTCAAGAGGATGATGAATTCCGTCCCTGGAATCAAGGATGTTGCTCAAAGGGTGGAGAGGGCGAAGAAAATGGTCGAGTATTGTAAGGTACTGAACCAAGTCACGATGGCCTTCTATCCAGGTCATAACCGTATTAAAGGTGAGAAGAAATGTCCATATTATGATATGCCTCATGTTTAAAAAAGTTCATTTATGTAGTAGTTTCAAGTAACGGCAACATTATCTGGTTTTTCAGCTCGAATCACCCTTTATCTGAACTATGCCAATGCACTGACGAAAGGGGACGGGAAGGAGGTAGACGAAGAGCTGGACAAAATTGAGGATTTAATTAGGAAAGGAGAAGAGCTAAATATTTTCCAATAATAATATATAATTACAGCTTATCTCTCTTGTCATTAAACTATTTCGCGATTGAGTTTATTTTGATGAGCATGGCTATGTAAATATGGGATATGGGCCAGTGTTGTTAACTGCCTCGTACTACTTTTACCGTTTTAATAGTTACTTTATTGACAATTCAGAATATATCAAGTTTATTATAAATAATTATACATCTACTTGCATAAGTGATACGTAAAGTTAAGATTAAGATTGATTAAATGAGTTTAACTGAGCGCCTAAAAGTCCGATAATCCCCTTCCGTATTAAACTGCTAGCTAACGATTACTTTACAAAACAGCCGCACAGAATTGTACAGAGATAAGTGGGATGATGAGTGCCTCACGGCTATCAACTTCTTGACATGTACCTTAACCTAACTATTTAAGCTTATGATATATTGCTTTAATTATACGAGTACTTAATAATCTCATTCTTATAGAACTACATAAAGTTAGTTGCTAAATACATTTAGATAATCATAATGACATGATTTAAAAGCGACAACGCCAACTGCCAAAATGCAATTTTTTTTCGACAGCTCAGTTAAATATTACAAGACAATGGTTAGCCATCTTCAAGTAGCTTATAGTTAAAAAATGCTGAAATTCAATATTTTAACAAACCTGCTCCTCCCCCCAACCACTAATCACAAGTCAAGTCAAATGTCGATTCTACCGCAAACTTCTAGCAAAGAGACTCAGTAGAGCGTAAAATGTTTAATGACCTCTCACCGTTCTCTAACTGCACCGGAAGGAGTTTTAGAACGATTAATTATCGGTAATAAGTTTCGCCGCCTGTGCAACCTTCAGAGCATTTACTCTCCCGTGACCGTAATGGTGATTTGGATACACGTTGTCTGCAAGAATTAAATATAGTTGGGTTAAGAAGATTAAGTGTCTGCGTTGTAAATTCTCGCTCGCACTCTTCAAAATACTATCGGATGCATATAAAAATGTCGACTATGCAATGTAATTCTATGTAATCTTATTCTACTTTTATGTCTCGCTCGTATTATTGTTCTACATATGGATTATATGTTAATTTCACAGAAATTAAAAATTGAAATAAAAAATTTTAAAACAAAAGATAAGCATGTTTTGTTACCTGATATTCCATCGCAAACTAGATTTTGGCTGGTGAGATTCGTATCCACACCAGTTGTAAGGGCGGCTCTCACTTGCTCGAAGGAGAGGTCTGGCGTAATTGAGAGAAGGAGGGCGGCTACCCCTAAATTAATATTGTATAATTGGTTGCACGTTTATTATAGAATTAGAGTTGGCTTATTTTTAAAAATTATGTATTTTTTATAGCTTTTTCATTTAGATTTGCAGACCTGCTACGTTGGGAGCAGACATGCTTGTTCCACGTTTTATTCCATAGGCTGTGTCAGAATCGGGAAGAGATGAGAGTATGTTTTCTCCCGGAGCTGTGACGTCTTTTGTTTAAAAAATTTTGATTAAATTAGATTTTCAAGATATCTCATTTATATTTTATGTTACTTTGCAATGGAGCAAACCTGGTTTTATTCTGCCATCAGGTGCAGGCCCAACACTGGAAAAATTGGAAAGTCTGTCCTCCATATTCGTGGAACCTACTCCAATCACTCGTTTAAGATCACCGGGGCTATTTGTTGATCCGCATGAAGGTCCTAATTCAATTCCATTTGCATGATGATATTTTCATACCTAGGTATGTATTTCAATTAAGAAAGTGTGTAAGAAAATGTATTTTAATTTAAGTACAAACCAGAATTTCCTAAAGCAAAAATTGGAACAATTCCAGCTGCAACCCAAGCTTCTGTTACCCCTTCATACCAGCTATCCCCCTTTCCAATTCCCCATGAGTTTGATACCAGAGCTGGTGCCTTGATTGAAAATACAATTGAATTGGTTATATAAATTTTTCAAGTATAACCTTCATATAAACTTGAGACTTTACTTTAAGTTTTGTGGTTATATTGTGTCATATTTAATGAACCAACCATGGAGCAATTTGGGGCGGACCCGTCCCACCTAGTTGGGCACAGAATCCACCCGCCACATTCAATTAAGTTTGCTTCCGTACAAGTCGTCAAATTACAACCTCTGCAAGCAATCCAAAGAGCGTTTGGAGCTACACCGATACCGAACTTTCCAGCAATCGTTCCCATAATATGAGTCCCATGGCCATCCTAAAATAAAACCCAAATTTTACTAAACAACGCAATGTACTCGAGAAAACTTTAAAAAAATAAGAAATCTTACGTCATCGAAGGGAGTCTCATCCCTTTCATAAGGGTTGTACCTAAAAAATTCATAAATTCCCTTTACAAGCTCGTAATTCAGAATTTTCATGACAAAATTCGTCAAGTTTTTATTTACATCACAAATTACCATCCATATTCAGAGCCTCGGAAGTTATGTCGAAGAGCCTCATGAGTGTGTCGTACTCCTGTATCAATATGAGCTAAAAATAGAAACGGAACCATGAATAATTTTTTTATTTCCAAGTATAAAGAAACTCAATCTCTAGTAACTGATGATGATCAACTCTTTATTGTAAAAGGCTTGCCTACAACAACCCCAGTTCCATTTGTGATCTTCCATGCCTCATCAGCTTGAAGTCTTTTAATATTCCATTGTAAGGGATCCTCAGGTGCCTTTAAAATAGATTCACTCACCCTCTCCACCGGTGAATGCATCGGTATTAGAATTTCCTCGTGAATTTCTTCAACCTCTTGGATCGATGAGAGATACTCCACCAATGCCATATCCGCATTTTCTATGTACATTTGGTTGGAAACCCAAAAGCTTCTATATTTCCAGGAGTTTTCTTGAAGAAAATACTTGACATTTTGCTGAGAACGGGATGACTCCTTCTTCAGATTAAGTACCAATGCATCAATCCTTTCTGTTTTGGAAAGGAAGGATTGACCTTCAATCGACCGGACTACTTGACGGTTTCCACCTATAAAACTGATGATGATGTTGGCTTCTGGCTTTGACTTTAAAGTTTCTAGAAGCGAGGGACTTATTTTTGAAGAGTCGTTTTCACCATATAATGTAACTATGATGGTGCATAGTATAAAACCAAGCAATATCAATTTCCCCATTTTTTAAAGGATGGGCTGACTAACTAAAAGTAAATATAAACTTTAAGCTAGAGCTGAGAATGGAATTGTCAACATTAAATATTAATTGAGTTCCAAATAGCCTCCAGTCTGCAGGTCGAGACATTTGGCTTTGGTATGAACCATTCTCAGTCAAAACAATTTTGGACCATTATCATCAAACAAGGTTGAAGTGCAATCATTTTCAGTTATCAATCATACTGTTATCAGGATTTCTAATCTCCGCAGCAGGTATGCAAACAAACGAAAAAGTTTTAAGAGACTGACAACTCTAATCCAGGTAACGACAATGTACTTTGCACTTGAACATCATTGAAATGCATGCTTTTCTACGTAATATCATGCCCATTCATGATAACTAATAGAAAGACTTTCTAAAGTCGGGGCCACCTAGTTTGGAAAGTTATTGTAACGTTATGGTTTTTTTTACATGTTTTATCTAAGTGCTTTAAAAAAACCGATGATGCATGTAAATTGCATCAATTTCATACTGTCTTTGCCGTAAAAAATGACGTAAAAAATATCATGGAAACGCTATTTTGTTCATAAATTCCAAAACGGAAAACGTTATGTTTATGACATTGCCCGATTTTCCCAAAGACTCTGTGAAAACTACACAAGAAAAGTATGCCATGGAAACATTTTTGAACTGCAACAAGAAAATGAAAAATAAAAGTAATTTTGCTTTCAACTTCATTTATAACGCCTTCATAAGTCTTCAGTTCGGAAACTTTTTCCTGTAAATATCACAATCAGACAATATGGCGTCCAAAGAGCTGTCTTCAAAGTCAAAAATTCCTAAATTCCGTTCATCTGCCCCCTCCTCTCCAAGGGTTCCATCAGCCACAGGTCAGAGATCGGTTTTGGAAAAGAGCAAAAGTAATTTGTCCAGCAGCAGCCGTATTCCTCAAGTATCCAAGTTAAACTTTCGGAAGAGGCAAACCACGGCTATCCCAAGTCAAACCATTCCAGCCCCTGCCAGCAAGATCAAAGTTCCTCAGGCTCTCCAACGTCAAGGTTCCAAAATCCCAACGATCGGAAGAAATCTTGGAGCTATCCATCATCTTCCAAAGCAGCAACTAAAGTCAAGTTCCCAGGTTACCCCGACTATGGACGAAAGCTCAGGAAAAAGTCAAGGGGACACTCCGCTCTTGAATAAAACAGAGCCAATGATCCCAATTAAGAAGAAACCTCAATTGGAAGTCACCCATCATGACCATATCGTCATCCTTCAGGAGTCCTGTAGCACATCATCTTTGAAAGTGTTCGAAACTGCAGAGCTGGATCTTGCTTTAACTGAACCTGTTGAACCTACGTCGGATGTGGTACTCAAGGCAGAACAGTTTTTCGATGACATTGCACAGTTTGCAGCCCCCCTCTCCCAACCTCCAAGCCCAGCAGTTGAGAAGAATGATCAGCCTTCTCCGTATGCCTATGGTGAATCATTCCAACTCAGCAAGTTCTCGGAGGATCCAGTTGATCAGGACATACCAGAGAATGAAATTCCAGTGCAGGATGTCTTCGAGACGAATACTGAAGAAGATTCAGAGTCAGACTACGGGTTTTTCTACGAAGACGAAGATGATGAAGTAGGAGAAATGGAGGAAGACTGTGCTAGTGAAGGAGATCAAGGTGACACAAGCGTACTTCAACTATCTGGAACCCTACAACTATCAATCCCTTCCAAAGTCAATGATGGGGGTGCAAGGAAGATGAAAACAATTTTTTCTGTGGATGCGCCAACAGCCGATGCCCAAAAGGAGAATGGTCCCGGGGTAAATGGAGATGGATATGAAGCCCCTCGTCGTCCACCAAGTAACAAGGAAATTGAAGTGTTATTCCACAAGGACAGAAAGGTAGTTGTCGAAGATGTGGACACTGACATAGAGGACGAGGAGGGAATGCAAGAAGAATGGCCTGAGGTGACTGAAAAATCCTCCAGATTGAACGCAGTGAATGGCTATATCGAAATCCTACCTAAGATGGGGTCCAATTCCACTGTCAAACAAACTTGCTCCTCAACTAAATCAGAAAATGCCAAGACGTTTAGCCTAATCTTGCAGCGATCATCAGTGAAAATTGGGAGGGAGTTTGAAAAGTCACTGGAGATCAATAACATGACCCCGGACTTGCATGGCTTCAAGGTATGAATCCATCCTTTTATACAATTTGCTTACATATTTACGTTTAATAAAAATTGAAAGTTGAGCAATATTTTATTAAATTGTTTATTGAACAGGTGTGGTGCAATTCTTGTGCGTATTCCCATCTGGACATTACTCCATCCTTGGGTTTCATCAAGCCAGGCCAACAGGTCTCTGTAGAAATAAGTACGAAGAATCCACGTGTCCACACCTTGAACTATGACATGGAGAAGAACCGGATCGCAGTGAAGATTTTCCCTGCCTATTGCTCCGATCTGGATTCTCTGAAGGATTATTACCAGGTAAATCCTACTTAACAGAACACTTAGTGAAGTGATTACTGTATATTTAAGCATTTTTATTTCATGTGTAAATTGTGTTTTTAGAAATTGGAGGAGCAGCGACCGGATCTTATCTCCATCCAACCCGTTCAAAGGATGATCCTTTGGGATTCTGGAAACATTTCTGGGAGGCTGGAACTCTTCAAGTCCATTGACAATGAAGAAGAGCTGGAGTCGCTCAAAGAAGAGCTTCACAATATGCAGCTGGGACAGTATCCATCGGAAACGATGTTGTCGTTATCCTCATCTCAGACTGCAATCGCATCTCTTCTTGAGTACTTGAAGGATCAACTGATTTATGCTCAGTATAGTCTTCATGAAAACGTTCAGTTGATTGCAAGCGTCCGAAATGTTCAGCAGGCTGGCTTCCTGATGCTGGTCTTCTTCATTATGGGATCCCTCCTATTCCCGAGTATATTCCGGAAGGATCTTGGACCTCTCTCGGATGTGAATAAAGTTGTTCAGAAATCTGCTAAACGTTTTTTGTGGACTCGGTGGTTGGAATTGAAAATACTAAAATGGCTTAAGTAGACATTGCTCTCTGATTACTCTGATTATCTATGTAAATATGCGATTTAAAGCTTATATGATTCGCACATGAAATGATGTCAATTGTTCAATAAATAAGAAATAACTATGATTTTGTACTAATCTGTGAGTTATATAAAAGTTAATACAAAGTTTATTTTAACAATTATCGCAACCTAATTGTAAGCAATAAGTAGACTATATAGCTTTATTCGTTATTATTACTAAAGGTAGCTGATTAATTTTAACTAACCATTCCTTATTCATTCTGTACTGAATATTATTTATCAAGTTTTTACTTATATTCAACGATGGCCATATATAGGCTTCCGATTTTGACTTTAGTATTTTCTTCTGTCATACTTTCATATGATGATTCATGAGTAGGGACCAAAATCAGTTTGTTTTGTCTCCAGTGGGTAATGTTACTCGGAAAAGGGCAACCTGCTTATTCTCTCATCCGTCTTTGTTGGCTCCAGCATCAAATTCCCAGTGTCTCTCTTGTCATCCTATCTTTTTTACCATTTCATCTCCAGTCCATTTTTGCGTCTTGGGAAAAAAACCTGGAATTTCTTACCCATCCAACCCTACATAATACATACAATTCAATGAGAAGGGACAACTCGGCTAAATTTAAATCCAACCTGAAGAAGGAAGTCTCAACCCAATTCTCACATTCATCCCTACCAAGCGACTCTCTGATTATTTTTAAGCTTTTGTATCATCCTTTCGTTTTTTCATCCTTGACCTAGTAGCAATACTACAGATTTAAAAAGATTAAAAATAAATAGGAAAAGGTAAAAGATTTTAAGTTGAGATCGGTCCACATCCTTCAATAAATCAGTTAACGCAGATCTCCCTATACTTATGTATCTACCACAAACGACTCACAATAATAGGTGAAATACAATTAGGTACACTAGGAAGGATACTCAATACGGGCCAAATAATCTTTCAAATATTTTTAGCTCTGTGACGGACAAAAAAGCGTTCTCAAAAGTCAAAACTGCATCAAGTGCAACCTGCAACAGCCACCTCCTCACAATCAATAGATTCCCATCACCATCATATCATGATGATCACCACACACCTTTACCAATCTATTACACGAGGGGACAGGTTTACAAAAAGAATATGTGGGACTTGCCTTTTCTTCTATTTCATTTCCTCCATTGTTACACCAAAGGCTCCCTTTTCCCCCTTCCCCATCCCTAATCAAGATGAACGGGCACGAACGAGCTTGCCGGCAACCTTATTATTACATAACTTTCCTTTTCATTTTTTGCTACTTCAAACATATTTTTTTCAACTCTATTCAGACCTGACATACTACGGCTCAGTTCATACTTCATCTTGCCATAGTCATGTACTCTTTTTTTTGTGCGTTGTGTGAAATCCCAGAAATCTTCTATGCCCTTTTCTGCCACGCACAAGCAGTGTGTAAGATGCAGGAGGGCTGTGGGGGCCTTCTTCATAAAAAAACTTGTCTTTCTGTTTGCGTTCCTTTTGGTTGATCCAAAGCACTATTATATGCACTTCCTCATCTTTTTCCTTTTCTTGTCATCTCTTCAACCTCACAACAAATCACTTTTAGATGAAATAATAGCGCTGTTGCTTCCTTTTTAAAAATAAATAAATTCTGCTGGGATGGACAGGACGCGATGAACATTTTCAATAGAATACGTCTAGTTTTGAAAGACGCTAGCAGAATTTATGTGGTTTTTCATATAATAGTTAATGTAGGGTCGTAAAAAACATTGAATCACTGACTGGGAGAATCAGTATTTTGACTATAGTTATACAGTTGAGATGTTGACATGTATTTCCTAGTAAATCCATCATTAGATAGTTTGCTAGTTTACTATTAGAAAGTATTTTTCACGTCAGATGATCAATTACTGTGGACATCAATACTAGGGAATAGTGCAGCTTACTCCATTAAAACCCCATTAAAAAGTTTATTGGTTACGTCGAGCTATCTTGTTTCATTTCATTGTTTCTTGCAAAACATGATGTCATTTCGAAAAATATATAAAGCATAAATGCTAATCTTATGACTTTGATAGGACCCTAAAACACAAAAGTGACGATGAAATGTCCAAGAATGGCCATCTGAATTCTGACGATGGAGCGAGCGCAGACAAATAAACCATTTGAGCACTTCAATCTCCTCTGCCAAGCTAAGGAATTCACAAAAAGATTGAAATAATTGACGAGCTCGCATCTTCCCTGCTTAATCATCCCGTAATCAAATTAAGCCACGTCATTGATGACCATAATAAACGTTTGCTTATTGCTCTGAGCTTAATAAAAAAGTGGTTTTATGCGTTCCTACCTGGTCATCATCCTCATTATTACCATCATCTTGCAACAACTTGCAAAGCATTTTTCTCTAATCAAATGCTCAGCCTTATTTCGTGGTTGAGCTCAGGTGAGTAAATTCCTTCCGTCAAGACATCTCCGACTCGAAACGTCATGGTCATGATAGGGGTCTCTCCAGAAATCAAGTATAAAAGGAAAACATTGCGTAGCATGTTAATCACGTAATAAAAAAATAATTTCTGAAATTGCCAGCAGAATTATATGTTGTTATGTCTGGAATGGAGCATAATAACTTTGCAAGAGCCACTTTGCCCAGACTATCGCTGTTTAAAAAACGATACTGTCGTGAGCTAATCGGAAGTGTTTGAAATGAATTGGAATGCAATTTTCGCTTAAAAGTTGTTATGCACATGAGAAGTTTTAAAACATGAAGAGAACATGACCTTGAAATGAAACTGAAAGTAAGCATTGAATCAACAATGCCTTGCGCTATGAATTTCAGAAATGCGTTGATCAAAAGCTTTTTTCTTTCTGAGCGGATTATGGAATTTAAGAAAAAGCATTTTTTTATTGTTTACCAGAGCTATTTGTCAAGTTCATTCCAGCCGACATCGGAAAGGAAGATGCAATTAGACAAGAGTGGAATGCAGCATTGTTATCATATTATCAACCAGCAGATGTTGATTTTTTTGTTTAATATTTTTTTTGGAGAAAAATTATCTGCATGCTTTAAAAAACGAAAACAATCTTAAAATGCGGATAGCTTCATTCTGTAGGGGAAATTTATTGCGTGGTGATATCACGGATGGTATGATATTGATAACGTTAAAGGTTGCAATATTATAATGATGTGCGAAGGAATGCATGCGATGATGAGATTTGGATCTACGAAGTATAATTATTGAGGAAGAGCCGATGGGACTTCGACATGAGAATGGAAAGGGCTGTAGGAAGAATTTTGCTTGTTTCACTAAAATCAAAGTTTTCACGGATGTTCGCACGACGTGTTGTTTCGTGTTGTTTCTTTTTCACCGATGTGATCACTGATTTCTGATTGCAGTGAAATTGTTAATATATTGATTGGCCAATTTGCAACTTTTACTTGAGCATACACAACCGAGTGAAGGTTAAACATTACGTATATAGTTCCTGTTGATTTTGAAAAGTGATGATTTATGACATTTATTTGATGAGAAATGATATTATGATGATGTAATGACAAACAAGTTGACAACAAATTTATTGAGGAAGGAGTTTCCCGACTCATTCACGATGACTTGACCATCTCAAACATTATTCAAAACCCGTGTGACCGGTGTGTGTGTCACATATTGTCATTCGAGATTAACATTGCAAAAACTAGTAATGTCAGTCGATTAGTTTAAACTTGGATGGTTTTCGTTCATGTTTGCCTATTTTTTTCATTCCAATTCATCTTTGCCATTCATAATGTATACACATGTACTAATACACAATAAATCTGGGATAGATAAACCGTCTATATTAGTGGTTTATATCGAATTAACTTATTAGAAGATTCTACTTCCTATTGGATAGAGATACAAGTCCAGCAAAGCTTGCTAACAGCTAGCGATCGGTACAACTCAGAATACGATATGGGATATATGAGAATAGAATATGACATAAGCCGAACAATCGACAGATTGATAAAGCTATGCTATGGAGGTTGTCGTGATAAGCGATTGTGATATCGAAGGCTGAAACCAGGATTAAAAAATTCTTAGCCGTTGAAAATATATCAGAACAAACCATTCCATGCTTAGAATTTCGTTTTTGTCAGTATTTGTGAAACCAAGTGTCTTGAGATTCTAGCATCATATGCTATATGGTTCAGTGGGAAACAAAGTTACCTAAAAAATAAGTTGGGTAGCTGTGAGCTGTGGGCCCGGTATCCATTTCACAGACCATTTTCATGACCAAGGGACGGGGAATGTTTAAGGTCCTATGCGTCTCTTTAGCAGTTCTATTTTTATAGCTTTGTCATAAAACGTTTTCGTGCCTTGCGGCGTAGTGAAATGAAACATGTGCATATACTTCTTAATTTGTATTTCAACACTGTAGTGTTGTCATTGCACCTACGTAGCTTGTAATTTTTCAGGAACGACTTAGCATAAAGGGATTGATGTTGAAAATTCTAAAGGAATAAGGATATGGAATTAAATGCGACACATTTTGTGTACCTCCCTTCTTTGGGTATCAACTTATTGGGACTGAAGTTTCATTATCTATGTACTCCTTGTGAGATAGATGAACATTTTGTTGAAGTTTGAAAAAAGATGCAATAGAACGTGACAAAATGGCCCAGCTACTAAAATAGATTTTATTTGTGAACACTCTTTCATACAACCACGAACCAAATGGTGTAGTATGAGCACCTTTCGACTAAATTTGCGTATTTGTGTTTAACTGAGTTAAAAAAATTCGCCATTTGTCTTTCCTCTTCTTATCGTGTTATTTGCAAGTGGATACACTCGGCTGTGCCTGTGTACTGTGTAGACGTGTGCAAGATGAAACGGAAAGTTAGGAAATGTCAACGAGAAATTGGTGACAGTAATATTTGTGGCGATGAAAGTTCAGATAGGGAAGTTTTCGAAACAAAGGCTTCTATAATGAAAGATAAAAGCTTGTACAAATGCTCCCATTGCTTTCTTAATTATACGACAATTGATCGACTTATGAAACATGTAAGTTAGAATGGAAACCACATATACTTACATTACTTAGTAAAATAAAAATTATTAATTTATAATAAAGTAAAGAGTAAAGTTTTTTTTCTTATATTATTTTTTAGCTTCTAACTCACCAGATGAAGCAAGTAAAACCACCTATAACTTCCAGAATTCTCGGAATTGAGGAACTGCAAACTGAAGAGATAAGTCTGTCAACTTGTAAAGTTATAATTACTCGTTGTGACAATTTGAATTCATCGTACCAGCCAATTGGAACAATTCAGACTCTTGCAACAAATATTCAGAGACGGGATGCTATTCCTGGGAAAATTGATGGCTTAGAACCAGGAAAAGCTAGTAGCCTGATGAAGAAGGATTGCTTTAAAAGATCTTCAGTTCAGCAAACTTCAGATTGTGTTCTTACAACTGAAGCTAAAATGACGACACATAAATGTCAGTGGTGTGCGAAACCGTTTGGAAACCGAAGTGCACTGGAAATACATGTCCGAACCCACACTGGTGAGCGACCATATCGATGCCAGTTGTGTTCAAAATCATTTGTGCGACAAGCACATCTGAAAGACCATATCCTAACCCACACGGGTGAGCGGCCCCATCAATGTCAGTTGTGCTCAAAATCGTTTGGGAGACTAGAAAATATGAAAATTCACATCCGAGCTCATACCGGTGAGCAACCTTATCCATGCCCGTTGTGCTCAAAAGCATTTGGAATATTAGGAAATTTGAAAATCCACATCCGAACTCATACCGGTGAGCGACCCCATCGGTGCCAGTTGTGTTCAAAATCGTTTGCGAGACAAGGAGATCTGAAAAAGCACATCCGAACTCATACTGGTGAGCGTCCTCATAGATGTCAATTGTGTTTAAAATCATTTGGAGAACAACACAATCTGAAAAGGCATATTCAAACTCATACTGACGAGCGACCCCATAAATGCCAGTTATGCTCAAAATCATTTGGAGAACAAGGAAGTTTGAAAAGGCATATCCGAACTCACACTGGCGAGCGACCCTATCGATGTCAGTTATGCTCGAAATCGTTTGGGGAACTAGGAGTTCTGAAAAGCCACATCCGAACTCACACTGGCGAGCGACATTATCGATGCCAGTTGTGTTCAAAATCATTTGCGCGACAAGCACATCTGGAAGGCCATATCCTAACCCATACTGGTGAGCGACCCCATAAATGCCAATTGTGCTCAAAATCGTTCGGGGAACTAGAAAATTTGAAAGTTCACATCCGCACTCACACTGGTGAGCGACCCCATCGATGCCAGTTATGCTCCAAATCGTTTTTGCACCAAGGAAATCTGAACATTCATATTCGAACTCACACTGGTGCGCGACCTCATCAATGCCAGTTATGCTCAAAATCGTTTGTGGAACAAGGAAGTTTGACAAGGCACACCCGAACTCACACCGGTGAGCGACCCTATCGATGCCAGTTATGTTCTAAATCGTTTGGTGAGCTAGGCAGTTTGAAGAGACACATTCAAACTCACACTGGTGAGCGACCCCATCGATGCCAGTTATGCTCAAAATCGTTTACGCAACAAGAAGATCTCAAAAGGCACATCCGAATCCATACTGGTGAGCGACCCCATCGATGCCAGGTGTGCTCAAAATCATTTGCACATCAAGGAAATCTGAAAAAGCACACTCGCACTCACAACGGTGAGCAGCCTAAATTAAAAAAAGTTAAGAATTAATGGTCAGGACTTAATTTTAGGATTACACCAGCACTTTATGTACTGAAATGGCTAGACATTTTAATTAAAGAATCAATTCAATTCAATTGCATAATGGAAACCAGCTAACAAAAAGGTTTTTTCTATTGAATATGCGTTATCTGCATATCATTACGTGAAAATAAAATTTTACCTCCCTCTTGCTGGAGTGTGGTGTCCATGACTGGATGTGTCCATATTAGAACTTGTCTGACCTTTGACCATGCCTATTCGTAGTTAAAACGGAATTGGAAAATTTGAAGTGCTTCGAAAGTTAACGTGCACACGGACTAACCTGTTCAAACCTATAGTGAAACGCAGCTTCATAATAATTGAGATTGTGAATTGATCGGGTAATTGGGCAGCAACCATGAAGTAATAATTTATCTAACTAATAATTCTCACTTTAGTTGAATATTTATATCAAAGCAACTGTTCTGTACTATTTCAGGATCATTTATAGCCGAAACAAGTTAAAATTTATAGATAGCACTTAATAAAATAAAATTTGTTGGCTTAAGCAAACTATCGAAGCATGTTTTATTCATTCCCGAGTACAAACTGTTTGAAGAACAAAGTCATCGTATGTATCCCTCATACATTTATCCGTGAGCTCGCTAAAAATTTATGAGGTCATAAGGTAAACCAATAGGTAGTAAAAATCAAAATATTGCATGTCCTCATGTTGAAAAACAGGAAAGAACAACATTTTTCTCTCGTGTATTCATTTTTTACTGCTTCATCCAGCAAAATATGTTTCTTTGAAAACATAACTAACTTCTTTCTTGCCTATGCATTCCATCCAAGCATCTCAGTTCTGCACTTGTCCCACTCACTTGCAAACCACGCACAAACCAACACCGGCTGTGATAGTGAGATTGAGACGAAAAAGCGACTTTTATTGCAGACCAGTCCAATCCATCTATTTTACCAACTTGCCCATTGTCCATGCGTACTTGTACAGCCTGGAGCTGGACATCAGAAAACATTTTCAGACTCTTTCAGTTTTTAGTCTGGAGAGCGTCCAGACGGTGAAAAATGGAAGACAATGGAATGAACACAATTGCAATCCTGAAGGCGTACGCATCTTAACTTATTTAGGAATTCCTCCTCTTTGATTATTTCCCATTCTCATTTGCATACATTTCCCCCTTGGATTTTGACAGATGATGATAATGATGATGCAGCCAGAACTCTTTCAAAAAGAGTTGCTCAGCTTATCATGCCATGTTCCTTTTAAAACTTTGAGATAGCGATAGCACGTATTGGTCGCTTATCATTTCATGAGACCAAGTTGATTAGCCAAATTCCAGAGAGCAGAGCCACTGAGCATGATCAGAATGGAAGGGATGAGAAATTGCATAGCTTAAGCTATTCTTCATTTTGTCGTCCTCTGCGGAAGAGTTCAGCGGGTTGCAATCAATTTCTAAAGATGATCCATTATGGCGTGGCGAGTCAAGTCAGGTCATTTCCATTTACGTATACTCAGTACAGATTCCTCTCCCACCACCACGTTCTGAAGAAACAATAGAATGCAACTTTACTTCACCTTCCTGCCATAATACAAAAATGCTCATGGCATGAGATTGGGATGGCTTCGCATTAATGACATATCAAGATAATGATAGAGTGTTCAATTATGTGTAGCACCGCCAGCGGTACAGCTTTTCTTGAACGAGGTATCCAAGCGGTGGCATCCCATCATTCATCTAAAGTCTCCAGTCCTCCAGTTCACATTATATCAGAGATGTATAAGATACATCATTCAGTTCCCTCCAAAGTGCCTCCAAAACATTTCCCTACGCACTACGCATAAACAAGAACCACTTCTTAAGCCAAGAACCAGTCGGCCTGCTACTTCAAGGAGACCCGGTTGCATCAATGCAATGCACCCATTCCTTAACTCATCTTCACCTAATCTCTCCACTTCCATGAATACTAAATAGAAAGCCAACAGATTATTCATATTTTGGTCACTTCTAAAAATCTACTCGGCTCTTGGTTCAAACTTTAATTTTCAACCCTGGTCAGAGTTTCGTTGGCCTTCCTATTACGTCATGCGACTCCAAGTCAGATATCTGCTATGTACAATCATATAAAATTACTGGCTGTAAAAAAGAATAGAGGAAATTACATGTCCAGCTATCCTTATAGAGTGGACTACCATACATTTTTCAACTCTAATTACGCAAACAATTTTATCCCACATTTAATATTTGATCATCATCTCGAATGACCCAAATATTTTCTGACGTTTGGGATTTTTTTTATTATTAGTAAAGACCTTGGGATGTAATTCCTCATCCAACCCAATTCATTCAAATGAAATGTCGTAAAAAAGTTGTAGCTTCTGGTACTGAAGCATTTTTATACAACTCTTTATAGCCATGTACAACTAACCACAATGTCAAGTGTGGATTGCATTGGATTGCACCAACAACTACTAATCTGCATTTTTTCATAGTTGTTTTTAGCAATCTGGAGATTTTGGAAATAACGCAATGTAAAAAAGGACTTTCCTAATTCAAGGCATTAACCCATGCAGTATCGCTGTACTGCTGTTAGATTACAAAAACAATGATTAGGAAATTGTTTTAGTCTGGTCCTCTTCTTAGATCTCATCAGACGATAAAGAGTCTTTCCTGTTTTGGATCTCTCTCCTTCTGCTCTGGTCTGTTGTAGAAAAGCTTAAATTTCCAGAGACTCCAACTTTGACTCAAAATAATAAACATTTTTATTCAGTGCATTAACTCCATACGCACTTTTATCAAGTTTGCTATCAACTCAAAGAGGAAAAAACAGATTTTCCCTTCTTCTCCTTTTCGATAGGGAAGATTACAAGTTGAGCGGAACACTGAAGCGATTCAACAAGTCTTAATCTCAGTTCACCGTGTTCATCCATAATATATTTTTTTCAATAATAATTTAATAACGTATATAAAATTTCGTGTTCTACCCATAATATGGAGACTCCAGAAGTGAAGGAGGAAGGGAAACAATAAGGAGATGTAGCAATGTATGATGTAACCATTGCATTGTTGCATTGCAGAAGTTTATAAACTGTGCTGTGTGTAAAAAAATTGTGCGTAGTTTGCCTTCTCTTTTTTATGTAATATTATTTACACTTGGATCTTCTTGATCTGCTTCCTACCCCTGGATTCAAGACAGAGTCCCAGCCCATAAAAGATATGGAAGGAATAGGGATGAATTTGAAAATGAAACTGAGAATGGAAATCTAGACAAGACTCACGCCTACTTTATCATTCCTCTGCAACTGCCACCGAAACAACAAACAGCCACCCTGTGATCCTTTCATAACATAAGGAGAGAAGCCTTTTTCCTAGGAACGGAGTCTCGTCCGTCTTCAGTCATTCCCAGTCGGAGAGAGGATTGTTTCACTTTGTCCTTCCTGGGCAGCGTTTTTTTTAAAAATTGGTTCTCTGGACTGGATGAAAAGTTTTGAACGGCTAACCTGACGAGGCTATAATAAGAATAATTATAATTTAGTTTTATCATGTTGGGGCTGAAATGTGTTCATGTGACGGCTGCGGCCCTCACCTTGTTCTACTGTCTTCCGGTTTTGTTCATTTCAGGTAATTGTAGCTGAGAATTTATTTGAAACTGTGCATTTTAGATAGTTTTCTGAAAAGTTTAATTTAACGTTTTTTTAATGATTGTTATGATTTAGTGGAGAGCGTCCCTCAACTTTTCCATACGACGGCATCCATCAGTAGTAGTGGAAGGACGTCCAGACGAGCGACTCATCTTGCCCCAAGCATCTTCTCTAGAAGTACTTAAGTTCTACTTTGTTTTCGTGTCTCCTTCTATGAAAATGCCTTTTTCTGATTTTTCCGGCATTACTCTTTCGATGCTGAGATTTTTCAAAACATTTTTTCCATGTGTTTTGTATGTTCATATCGGTCCACTAAACCGAAAACAGGGGACACGGAACAGTTGAAGGCAGCGAGCTCTCAACAGCAGCAGTTGAATGCTTTCCTCGCCAGATCCGGAATGGGACAGACCCGACGTTCGCGAAAACTATATGACGAAGTAATAGTAGGACCTGGACAAGCCCTTCCGGACGACGGGCCATTGGTGTATCCCCAAGTTCCAATGGGTTTGGATGGAGCGATGGGAAACTCTGCAAGGTTTAGGTATCCGTTGACACCTCCCGAGGTCAAGTTCAGGATTGGAGTGATTTCAGACTTGGATCAGGAAGCAGAGGATCCCAGCGCTCCTGGGCAGAAGTGGTTAAGCTATCTGAAGGAGGGCAATCTGTATATTCAACAAGATAAGTTGGATCCGAGCAAGACCAATGTAAATTGAATGGACTTTACAAAAACAAAAAATAGTTCACTTATTTCTGGAATTATCATAGCTGATAACATTAATTTTTTTTAGATTTCAATTGAATGGGATGATTCAGCAGTCCACGTAATATCATCAGGCCTAGCTTACTCTGGTCGTGGAATGGAGTTATCCACACTAAATGTCTTCAATGGGCGTCTCTTCTCCTGCGATGATCATACCGGGGTAATCTACGAACTCATTCGGGATGCCTCCCTAGAAATTATCCCAACGCCGTGGGCCATCCTAGCTAATGGAAACTACTCAGGAGTTAGCTACAAGTGCGAATGGGCGACAGTCAAAGACGGGAATTTGTACGTGGGAGGACATGGGCGTGATCTGATAACCCCAGATGGGAAAGTGTCCAAAACGGGAAAGTTTGTCAAGAGGATTACCGCTCACGGCGAGGTGAGCCATTTGGACTGGGCGGAAAACTTTGATAAGATGGCCACCGCTTTGAATGTTCACTTTCCTGGATTCGTAGTCCATGAGGCGGCTGGCTGGAGTGATCAGTTGGATAAATGGATGTTCATGCCGAGATACGTGAGCAGTGAGAAATTTGACCCCAAGACTATAGGTCATTTAGGAAGTAACGTTGTACTTATGGCGGACGAACATTTTGACAATGTTCAGGTAAATGACAAGAAGATTTCTTCGTCGTCTCACATTACCCCAATTTCTCACAATATAGTTAAGTTACTTATCAACTCTTTTCATTTTACAGGTTGGCCATATCGGCCAAGTCGTGCCCACTCATGGCTTCTCCGGCTTCAAATGGATCCCAGGCACAAACGACCAACTGGTCGTGGCCATCAAATCCCTGGAATTGGAAGGAAAACAGCAAAGCTTCATCATGGCCTTCGATCTTCGAGGCAATGTTCTCCTCCCCGAGACCAAGATAGCGGATCAGAAATACGAGGGCGTCGAGTTCATCTAAGTTTAGATCAGATTAGATAAATAAATATAAATAACAAGTATTTAAAAGCTCATCATCTTGGCTCCTGCCCATCATCCCCAGACAACAAAACCTCTATATATCCATCAGCCTCCAATTAATTTATATATCATCTTGTTATCCCCCTAAAAAACTGCCCAAAACATTGGCTTTTGGCTCTGCTCACTCACGTTTCGCTGATTGTTATGATTTTCACCTTTTTCTCATCTCAAAAAGGGGAAAAATGAAAAGTGATTCATATTTATTACGACCCTGATGTAACATTAGCCTATCTACACGTTCAATTGTTCATGTTTAGTTGTGATGATGTAGCAAGTGACCGTGTAAATTCACTTTCCACGAGAATTAACTGCCTACCATCACGAGAAGGAGAGATCATGGATGATGAGGGAGAATTTGAAATAGTTAGCTCCTAATTTTAGAATTAAGATTAAAAGATGAATGAAATGAGTGAGAAAGAATCTATAAAAAAGTTTCCTTTAAATTAACAGCCTCGAATAAAACTATACAATACAACATGTCTTTAAAAAGCAATTACATCGAGTTGAACACTGTATTCTAATAAAAACTAGGCATGACCATTACACATGTCTGTAATCATTATAGTGCACTTACCTACTCCACAAAATATTATTTTCTCCTTCAAGCTAATTTTTCCTCTGTTTGAAATCGACTCTAAGGTTTAATGAATCTCGAGTGAGAAAAATTCGAGAATTTTCAGTCTCGTACGAAAAAAAAGTGGCGTATAATTTAGCTTACAATTCTGTAAATGGCCTGGCCGCACTTGACTTACTAGCCATAATTCAACTATTGCGTAGATGGCTGACGTGCCATAATCAAAAATCCCATCAGGACTCAGTCTGCATCGCCATTAGCCTTTAGACATATCACAATTAGCGCTACAATTTGCCTATAATCCAAATTATGTAAAGGGGATGAAGGATAAAGGATAGCTCTTAATTATGTGGTTAAAGGGAGCCCAATTATAGATTAGCTATACCTATCTACTTGTCTAAACTAGTTAATTGGTGGAATGTAAAAACTTCAGCCATTATCTTAACAAGGACGTGATAAGGAAAGGTGTGAACGCTCTCTTGTTTATTTATTTATTTAGGCATTAGAGGCGATTTGAATATGAAAGATCGTTTAAAAAACTTCATTAACTTAGTCAAGCATTGAACTGCTTGCGAACATAGTTAACACTTTAACATTTTTTACATAATATATTTCCCCAGCTCATTTACATGAAAAATAATATTGAACATGAAACAAAACGCTTTAGAATATGGATGGATATGTTACACGAGAATTCCTTGTACAAAGCTAATTGAACGGTTGACCAACCACCAGCACCACCACAGCGTCGAGATGTACAGGAGAAGTCTTTTATTGCAAATTGACTTGATTCTGGTAGGTAGAAAAAAGGTGGAAAAACAACAAGTTTTATATGCATTTCAGAGCTCACGCATAAACAACTACATTCAAAAGCAATTTTTACAGATCCTTCCTGAAACGCTACCTACGCACCATACACCAGCACCACGATGAGGCTAAGTAGTCATCAATCACCGACCACCATCAATATATCCTTTTTTCGTTTACCTAAAAGCCAAAGTTACTATTCAATAAATGATTTTACTTGTTTTTGGCAGCCTTTTATGACTAGGCATAAGATGTGATTATCATATCATATCAGTTGAGGATTTTTTTTCTCCAACAGGGAACGGAAGGGCCCTCCCTTATAAGGTGCCGTTTCTCACACTCTGCTCTTGGCAATTGGCAGCCTCATGCCATCGTCCTCTCTCCTCATATGTAATCAGGAATTTGCACTTGTTCAATTGTTTTGAGGATGTTGTCATATTCTTTTTTATCGCTGATATTGATATTGATATGATAATAGGATGGCGCCTGCTGTTGTTGGTGGCGGAAGGACGGTCAATCGCTGCGGAAAGGGTGAGATACGTTAGTGCACCGATGTTTGAAAAAAATGTGCACGTTTTTTTCCACAAAATTATGTGTAGACAACATCGTGTGAAGTTTTCTCATTAATGGTGGAAGTAAATTTATGTTAGGCATGGAATGAGACAAGCTAAATATGTGCGTGTAACAAGCGGAAATTATTTCCTTTGAACTTCATGAATATCAGCAGGATTGGAGATAATATGCAAGCAATTTACTAGTATCATGACAGGGGTGATGATGGGTGATGGGAAGGGGAAAAATGAATATGATTCAGTCAAAAAAGGTGACTCCTTGTTCTCCCAGCGGCTAATTGCAATTCACAAAAATATTCGCATCCATCACAAACGAAATGAAGAGCAGAGCTGGTGATCAGGATGATGATGTGATGAGAGTAAAAAAAAGGGAAAGAAAGTGCAAAGCGAGTGGTCTTTTGAATGATGATGATCATTATGAAATTCGCAAATGATGATGATGATGATTCATCCGACTGCAATATAAATGCATAATGGGAGATGAGAAAAAAAATATGATTTAAGATCCTAAATTGTTTTTTAGAGTGTGAGACATGAGATGATCTAGTCCACATTTGAGATACAACTAGCCTAGCAAATATTCTACCAGTTTTTCTTGTAAGGAGCAATAGGCTCATATCATGTAAGAATAACAATAATGATGATAGGACTGCTGCCAACTCAAACTTTTGAAATAAAAATGGTGTCGAGATGCACGCAAATATGCAGTTTTATGGTCTTGCTGGTGTTTTTGGTTGGGGAAAACTTTCATTATTTATTTTGGTGCTCTGCATTCGGCATCTCATCAACACACGTCACAACAAAAATAGTCTTAACTAGAGATAGATATATTCAAAACATATATAAAAAAATATATTATATAAAATATAACAACAAAACATTCACATCAACAACGTTACATAACGAACGCGCGTATTCTAAAAAACTGAGAAGAAAAAGGTAATGAGCATATCCTTACATCGTTTCTCTTACAGCTATTTTAACCATATAAAATTAGTGGTTGAGCTACAACAACACAGTAGCCCATCTCTCATGACTTATCCCATTCATCCCAAATACATTTTTTATGCAAAAAATCGCAATAATTTTTATTTGCAACAACTTGTCAGTAGCCATATAACCCTCTGGGCTACAAACGTCAAGCAAAAGGTCTTCCTCCTTCTGCGTGAATAGGAAGGAAAGGTATAATCAAATTAAAAGTGGAAGTTGGACAAAAAAAATAATGATAATGATAAGCAACAGGTACGAAGAAAAAGGGACAGGGCACTCATCATTCAAATAATCTGACTAACTGACCTATACGTAATATGGCAATATATATAACGACTCATTAGAGCTGATCAACATGCAAATCAAGTCGCCAACATATAATCATAGAGAATGAGATGATTTTAACCGTATTTTGTAGTTTATAGAAGAAAAATTCATTTTGTGTCACGCACTCCTACTCATCTCCTGACATAGAACTTTTGTCGTTTCCTTCCGCTCGCGAAAAAAAAATTGCCGCTTTCACAAAAATATTCATGTAAAGATATTTAATAACTCAACTGAACACACACACATCATGACACAGTCATATACACACTTTTTCAATTACAAATTTCAGCCTGAAAGGAAGTCAAGTAAGGGGTAAAAAAGTGGTGGAAAAAATATACGGAAACGGTCAGTTTTTGAATATTGGGATTTTACTACGTTTGGGATGATATGATGAATGGATCTGTCAGTGAGAGGAAAATTATGCATTACACACAATAACTGCAATTGCAACTCACAATCATCATCATTGTCCTCTCTCATGGCATGGCACGAACGGTTTTTATAATTGCTAGACAACACCTTGGGAAGAATACTATAACGGTTTGGGAAATGGGAGTACAGACTAGAGCACACCAAACACCATATCCATCCATTCCTTAATCCTATTAAACATGACGTGATAGACTAACACTTGAAGAAAGTTAAAATGGTTCACTCAACCCCGGCGCCCGACTGACCACTTGAGTGACTACCGATTATGCGGAGAGAAATCTCAGTCTTTTTTAAAAAATGGGCTCTTCAAAGCCGAAATAGATGATTTTATAACTTGTTGATTGGCTCGGAGAACTCCATTTGAGATTGCATGATAGCTGCGGTCATTTGGTTTTCTCCGTTGGAGTTTCCACTGTTGGATGGGGCAGATGGGGCGACGGTTTTTGAGACAATTTGAGATGCAGCTTCACGGGGTCTTGTGGGCTGCTCTTCCTTGTCGGCTTTAGATTTTTGACGTTGTCGTGGCTGTTGTTGTTGTTGTTGTTGCTGCTGTTGTTGTTGTTCAGCCAAGACGTTTTTGATTTGACCTGGCAAGGGACCGCCACCAACATAGGCGAAATGAGGTTGACCCAAGATGGCATTTCCGGGGATTAGAGAGCCTTGAAGTCCTTGAACCTGCTTGATGGACGCACCCTGAGGTAAAATTGCAATCTGTCCGGGGAGAATGTGTGGGGCTCCTGGTGGGAGGCTAAGGAGTTGGCCACCTCCTGGAAGCTCATGAGCTTCGAGTGGAATTGGACGTCTTTGTCCTTGTTGGTTACCCCTTTGGTTGGGGATGCTTTGGGGTTGTTGAGCTTGTTGGATCAGTCGTATGCCATTGGGAAGGAACTGGAAAGGGGACTGCTGGGATTGTTGGTTTTGAGCTCTAAGTATTTGTTCAAAACTCTGTTGTTGTTGTTGTTGTTGACCTTGAGGAGGAGGTCCTTGAGTTAGTACAGTGATTTGTTGGGGTCCACGTCCTCCTTGGAGGAATTGTGGGGGGAGCTGTTGAGGTTGTCCCGGTTGGCCTGGGCCGTAAATAGCTGGGGCTAAGAATGGTTGACCAAACTGATTAATGAAAATGGGTTGTTGACCAGCACCTGGTCCAGGGAGAATAATTTGGGAATTGGTGATTTGCGCGTTGGGATGAGCTTTCTGTTCCTTTTGCAGAACCTGAGCGTGCTGCTTTTGTGCTGCTTGAGCAATGATTTCTTGAAGACTTCCTGCAGATTGTCCGGAGGGCCCGCTTGGTCCACTTGCTCCACTGGATCCACTGGGACCGCTAAGTCCAATAGGTGCGCCACCAGGGGCTGCTGGAGCTTGTGGTGGTCCAGCATTAGTATTACTTGCTGAAGCAATTGGGCCACTCAACTGAATCAATTGAATTGGTGAATGTGGCCCCGGTCGGTTTGAGCTTTCTGAAGTCAAAAACTGGACTTGCTGACCATTTTTCAATTCAGCTATCCTAAACATTTGCGGTTGAGGTCTCCTCCCACCTCTGGGCCCACCATAATAAAACGGAGCATTGGTCTCCGGTGCTGTAATATAGAAAGCTCCAATTTTAGGCGGTGGGGGAATATGAGTCACACCTTGTGGCGCCCTAAATAGTCCTTGTGGTGGTGGTAGCGCCTGACTGGAGGCCGGATTGCTTCCACTTCCCGTAATTGACAACAACTCCCTATGTCCACGCCCACCTCCGCGGACAGCAGAAAGAAACTTGTAGAGTGCGGAATCCGTCATTTGCTTCCTTGAAAAGTAACCGGGCAGATACTGACTGCTGCATACAGCCAGTAGCGCCAGCGCCACTATGCACTAAAAAAGACAACAAAATCCCTCCATCATATGAACCCTCCCAACAAGCTAAACTTCCAAAACTCGCATAAAATTTCCTAACAAATATATCAAAAAAGTAAAAAACTTTACCTGAAAAAATCGCATTTTTCTCCAAAAATCTGAAATCCTTTAACAAACCCTTTATTACACAACAGCAACAACACCAGCAACAGCTCTTATCTAACAGGCCTCCTCGAGGAAAGTGATAAGGCTTGTATAACTCAATTTCGCTTTTTAAACATTTTATTGCAATTTGCAAGCCTACGAGCACATAGGTACGAACTTTACTCACCCATTCAGCCGCCTACTCACAATTCATCAAGTCTACATCGGCTGCCATTCCCTTATCCCTTCACTATTGTGAAGAGGTTAATGCAACTCCCATAAAAAAAACTTATGAGCCTTATCTATGCAGAGTAGGATCGCGATCGTAGATCCCAGATCGCATGCCCTATCCCTTTAAAAACGTGAGTGCGTCTCTTTCCCCCTTTAAAAAAGTGCATAAATTTTTGCCATATAAATCAGCCAGTGTCTTACACGAACTCAACAAAAATATTAATCTTGTTGTCCGTTTGTAAATATGGTGGTACGTGAGAAGCCTTATCGGCCCCTTATTGCAGTGCAGCGTCGATTCATCATCTTTTTTTTGCATATGAGCAGGGAGCAATTGGAGTCACGCACAATCCTAGTAGATTATCTAAGACTACATCATTTATTTATTATTATGTTTGCTGATCACTTATTAATATTTTTTTACTCATTAACAACACCACCGCCTTGCCATTAATAGGTATGCCTACTTCTTTGGAAGGAATTTGATGAAAAAGTTATTAAAATTATAAAAGGGCCATATAATTTTTTACATCAATGAGCAAAACTATTCGGCTTGGGCATAAATAAAAAAAACGGCTAAATAAATCGTAAAGCGTTTTTTATGGATTTTTGGTTTGAAGAAAGATTGCTTCCTTTTCCTTCCTCCATTTTCTTGTTCTAATTAACTTGAACAAAATGGTTTGCGCGTTTTTTTGGGAAAGGAATTTGGTTCTGTGCATTGAAAGGTGAGCATATGAATGTGTAGTTTCTGGCTTATCAATTTACAGGTCATTAGCTAGTAATGTTTTATATGATTTTTTTAGTAGTTTATCACAGTTGTGGATCCATGTAATCGCATCCTGGTTTCATCTTGGGATTGTGCAATCTTTAGAAGATGAAAAACAATCATGGGGTGTTTTTTGGGGTGGATACTTTTGGGCTGCTCCCATTCTTATTTGATTTTTTGTCATTTAGCCTAAAGTGATTTTTTTTCAGTTTCGAGGAAGACATATTATCAGATAATTATTACATTAAAATATAATACACATGGAGCTATTGTATATCTACTTTCAACGACCACTGGGAATCCTGCTACAAATTACTTATGTACGTTGAATTCATACATTCGGAGAAAGTACTTGGAACTTTTGAAATCCGAAACAAGGTTGTGTAGCTTGAATGTTTCAAATTACTTTCCTTTTCTCCTGGAAGCTCTTAACTTCCCAACGACAACCTATTCCAGCGAAAAGCTCTGCAAATCCTTCATTTTCCTCTACGTGGAACCCTCGTGTGGGCATAGGTGGAGAATATAGTCAAGACGAAAAGTAAAAATAGAAGTAATAATATATTACTTCTTCAAGGAATGAGTCCTTGTTCCCCCTCCTGCTTCCTACATAAAATCGAAAAAAAGCTTACTAGACTGGAAAAGGAAGATCGAAACAAGGTCAATTTAACGCGAGAGTGGTTTCCTTTGCTTAAATTAAAGATGGGGGAAGAAAGTAAAGTAGGCATGTTCTATGTCCCGACTTCCCCCGACATAAATTTACCTATTTGCTCCAAAATATAGAACAGGAAGGAGTATTAAGACGCAATTACCCATGCAAATATGATATGATATCAACTATAAATCAATATGTCTTATCATCAGTGCAGTAAATAAATGGCGTATCAACGGCAAATCATTAAATCTTTTATTAAAAAATTAATAAAGTTAAGGATCTAAGAGGAATAAGTGCAAACAAATAAAAATCTCAACCATATCGGCAC